>JAJPUD010001050.1:236371-257757 GCA_023553655.1 Myrmecobius fasciatus
CTTCCTTCCTTCCTTCCTTCCTTCCTTCCTTCCTTCCTTCCTTCCTTTTCTTCCTTTTCTTCCCCCTTCCCCATCTCCAAACTTGGTGCTGTTCAGTGTTTACTAAGTTTAAAACTTAGTATTGATATTGAAATGATGTCTAGTTTGGAGCATTTCTGCAAATTTGAACAGAGATCTTCATGTAAACTGCTTCTTAGGATTGGGGGAAAAACACCCACGATGATAGGACTATAAGGAAAGCTTATTTGTTATTTATGAGAACACTTTTCCACTTTCATGAATGAGCAGGGACATGTAAGAAATACTGAGTTAATTCAATTCATAACTGGCACTATTTTAAGGAATATAGCATAGTCTGTGAAACCAGCATAAGGACATAATTTTAAGACTAAGAAGGTTACCAAGAGAGGCTGAAGAGAATTAAATTATATTTGTTGGGGGGGGGATGAAGACAGGGGAAAGCTCCAAAGTTTCCATCTGAAAGAAAATGTGAATATTAGTTGGCAAGAGAAAGTGGGAAAATAATATTTACTCTGTTACCACCTCCTAAGGTCCTCTATGCCTTGCCATCTGCCCTTTTCCTGTGCTTTACAGATTTCATACCCCATCCATCACCTCCACATTGTCATTTGACTTAGTGAAGTAACCTAAGGATCCCTATCTAGTCCATGCCATCTGCCCTTATGCTGATTTCTGAGCTTTTCCATTCTTTTTACGTGCTGTCTTCCCTGAATGGAGTAGACTTGTGGAGAGCAGGGATTGTCTCACTTTTAAAATTTTTCTCTCTAATAGTTAACACAGAGCATGGCACACAGTAAGCTCTTATGGCTTTGTTATTCATTCATTTATTCTTGACAGATGAGTAGAAGAAAAAGACAGATGCTATTCTGAAGAAATAGAATTGGTACTTAGTATCTTTGGGACTTTATGATTACAGATAGAATCATTTGTTTATCATTCTCAATTTGAGGAGACCAATGATAAATTAGAAAGATTTTAAGAAAAGATAACATTAAAAATGATTGAAAGGTTTGCAGCATTGAATTAAGAGAAAAGATGAAAGGAACTGAATGCACAAAGCTTAAAGGAGAAAGCATGAATTATTAATAATTCTTTTGTTTCAACAAGCATTTTACCTGCATATTCTGTATGGCACAATGAATAGAGTTCTGGACATGAAATCAGATTGAGTTTGAATCCTGCTCAAGACAGGCATGCTGAGGTTTGGAGAGGTTAGGTATTTTATTCTTGGCAAATCATCTACCTTCTCTATACTTTCATTCCCTAATTTGTAAAATAAAGGTGTTGAATTTAATTGTCTCAAAGATTCCTTCTAGCCCTAAATCTATGATTCTGAGATAGTTTTCTAAGCCCTGAGTTGAGCACTTTGGGCAAGAGAGTGGGAATACACTGGACAACCTAATGAAGGATAAAACTTTTTTTGGATGACTTTGAAATTGCCTCCTTGAAGAAGGTTTAAATATCCCTGTCAACATATTAGGAATTTTCTTTAGGTTTTCTGTATAGAGTATGTAAAGTACTGTTGGAATTCATCATCGATAACACATCAAGCATGAGTGACTCATATCATTTAAGAATAATTGCTTGAATTATGTCTGCTGAGCATCTGAGCTTAGGTGTTGAATTTGTGCCTTAAAAATGCACATACACATCCAGTAGATAATTTTTTTTGTGAAAAATGTAAATATGAAATATTTATTGTTCATAAACAGATGGTTTGCAAAATAATTGCAAACTGTTAATAACCATATGAGTCTATGGCCATACCACCTTGAGCATGCCCAATCTTAACTGAATTTGGAAGCTAAGCAGGGATAAGCCTGATTCCTACTTGAATGGGAGACTACCTTGGAAAACTGGATGTCATAGGCTTAAAACAAGGGACAGTTAGACGGCTTAATGGATAGGCATTGGGTCTAGAATAAGGAAGACTTAAGTTCAAATATGATTTCAGACATTTAGGAGTTGTGTAACTCAGGGCAAATCATTTATCTGCTACTTTAAGCAATCTTGCTCTAATCAATCAGAGAAAGAAATACATCAATTATCTTTGCTAGGGGAACCTAATCAACAGTATAAGTATGCTAGAGTTCATGGATTTACAAAGTGGTATATGAGTGAACTATATTTGAGTGAACAGTATGAAAGAAAAAAAAAACATGAAAGAATGCTCTAAATCACTAATAATATGATAAATGAAAATGAAAACAATTCTGAGGTTGAATTTCATACCTAGAAAATTGGAAAAGACAATAAAAGAAGCTAATAGGAAATGCTGGAGGCATTGTGGAGAGATACACTGATGTATTATACTTGGTGATACCATGAATTAATATAACTACTTTGGAAAGCAATTTGGAACCATGCAGATAAAGGGTGAAAAATGTTATTACTCTTTGACCCAGAGATTTTACAATTAATTATATATCCTAAAATGGTCATTTAAGCCAGTGGTCAACAACCATTTATTAAAAAGACATATGGCAGACATAGTGCTAAACACTAGGGACACATACTAGCAGGGAGTCCTTGCTCTCATACATTTACATTCAAGTGGGAGAAGACAACATATAAAAATAAGATAATAAAAAGAAAATTTCAATAAGCACTGAAATGTTTATAATAGTACTTAGTATGTAGACATATATACTTTGCATATATGACAAAAATTGGAAACAAAGTAGATACCCATTAAATGGGGAATGGTGCATGGATATGATAAAAATTAATTGGCTTTAAGAAATGATGAATATGATACAGCCATTCTGGAGAACAATTTGGAGCTAAACTCAAAAAGTTATCAAACTGTGCATACCCTTTGACCCAGCAGCATTTCTATTGGGCTTATATCCCAAAGAAATCATAAAGGAAGAAAAGGACCCCACATGTGCAAGAATGTTTGTGGCAGCCCTTTTTGTAGTGGCTAGAAACTGGAAATTGAATAGATGCCCTTCAATTGGAGAATGGCTGAATAAATTAATGTATATGAATATTATGGAATATTATTGTTCTGTAAGAAATGACCAGCAAGATGATTTCAGAGAGGCCTGGAGAGACTTACATGAACTGATGCTGAGTGAAATGAGCAGAACCAGGAGATCATTATACACGGCAACAACAGTACTATATGACGATTAATTCTGATGGACATGGCTCTCTTCAACAATGAAATGTTTCAAACCACCTCCAGTTGTTCACTGAAGAAAGCCATATACACCCAGAGAGAGGGATGCAAAATGTGGACCACAACATAACATTCTCATACTCCTTGATTGATGTTTGCTTACATTGTGTTTCCTTTATCTGATATATTTTTTGTGTAGATAAGATTTTTCTTGCACAACAATGATAAGTTTGGAAATATGTATACATATATTCAATTTGCCAATATTTTAACATAATTAACATGTAGTGGATATCCTGCCATCTAGGGGAGGGGTGGGGAGTTGGGGGAAAGATTTGTAATGGAAAGCTATGTAAGGGTTATTGTTGAAGAATCACCCACACATATGTTATGCAAATAAAAAAATCAAAAAAAAAGAAATGATGAATATGATAAATACAGAGCAGCACATAAGTTGATGCAAAGTGAAGAAATTAGAACAAAGAGAACAATTAACACAATAACTACTACAACAAAATACTAGAAAATGAATGTTGCAAATTGTAAAAAGGGCACATGATTCCAAAAAAAGGAATATGAGAAAATGCCTCCCTTAATTTCCATGTCTCTGTAGAAGCGCAGACAATGGGTATGGAATATAGGATATATTTCCAGACTATTTTTATATATTGAGCTGTTTTGCTGATTCTTTTATCTTCTATATCTTCATCTTTTTAATTTAAAAATTCTTTGTTAAATGAAATTGCTTTTGGAGGATAAAAAGAGATCAATAAAATTTTATTTTTAATAATATTTCAGAATAAAATCCCAGAGTTGAATATAAAAATTATCAGACATGAAAAAGAAGTGACAGAACAAATTTGGGTCCTCTTGGAAGGAGTATTTGCTGATCTCTGGAACCCTAAAAGAAGTGCTGAAATTCATTAATCAATTATTAAACATTAAGCATCTATTATGTGCTAGACAACTCATAAATGGGAACTGTGAAGTATCAATGGTAGAGTGGGTAAAGACTATGCCATATAAGGTATTTTATGGTTCTAGGGAGAGGAAGGAGCTGAATGACTCAAGAGATAAGAGCAGCCAAAAGTAGTAGTGGAATGATAAGATATGCTAAACTCATCCTCATTCAGAGAACAAGGGAGATTTCTGGCCAACACTGATTTTTTAACCCAAATTGAAAATTTTCTGGATTAAGAAGAAATAGTAAAGGACAGATTCCAGACAAGGAAAATCAAGCCTTGACTTTGCCTGCCTGCCACTGACTTGTTTGAGTTGTGCGAGTATAATATAATGCAAAAATGATTGACTCCAAGTGTGTGTGTGTGTATGTATGTATTTTAACAGGGAATGGAGGATGACATTGATCCCTGAGGAAATTGGATTTTCCATACAGGGAAAGACAGTTTTCTTAAATTCTTATAGATTTGTGTACAGGTCCTTTATGTTTTTCATTTTTTCTATTCAGTAAAATAACAGATATTGTTACATAAAGGTATTGTTTTATATGTGTATTGTTAGCTTGGGTGCTTTCAAGAAAGTTGAAGGCTTATCAGTTGGGAAATAGCTTAATAAATTGTGGTATATGGATGCAATGAAATATTACTATGCCATTTTAAAATGCTGACTATGGTGAATCCAGAGAAGCATGGAAAGATTAATAAAATCTGATGCAGAATGAAGTAATCAGAGCCAAGAAAACACATGCATAATACATATACATGACAATATAAATGAAAATAATTACAAAACAATCAAAAGTGAATATTATAAAATTATAGGCATGGCTCCAAGGAAGAAAAATAAGAAGATACTCTACTCCATTCCTTGTCAGATGTGGGAAGTCTACTGGTATAATCCATATAGTTATTGACTTTTAATATATTTAATATATTTTCTTCATTTTATTTTTTTCTCTAAAACTATTATTAGCTTTATGGGATGTCTCTCTAGGAAGAAGAAATTCTGATGATGTTAAAAAAATCAATAAATTTATTTTTAAAAAGAAAGTTGAGGACCATTTTATATACATCTATGAAAATCTATACATGAAATATATTCTGATATTTCTGGGTGAAGGGGTAGCCTTTGTGGGAGGAGTGAATGTAGCCAAGAAGAGACTTTGGTGGAAATTTCTCCCTAGTATTGAATTAATTGCCTATAAACCAGAGTTTCTGATCCATAGATTACTTAGCCTATATAAAACATGCTCCCTGTTTTCACAGTGCTAATACTTCAGTAGGAAGGACATTAGATACTTTGAAGGTCCTAGATATAACCCTGAATGTCATGGTAACTTTGAACAACTCATTAACCCGTTTGGACTTCACTTTCTTCATTTAAAAGTGGGTCAACATTGAGATCCCTTCCTGAGCTAAAATTGCATAACTGCATTTAAAAATGTCCAACAACAACTTAATGCAGATCTGGAAGATGAAGTGTTTAGTCTAAAAATGATAAAGAGAACAAAATGAAGTGTGTTTCAAATACTCATAAAGAGCATAATCAGACAGGTGGAGGTATGCTTGGATTGTAGTATACCCATTGCCAATAGCACAAACACTTGATTAAGTTACTGAAAAATGCTGGGTTGTATTATAGAGTTATGGGATTTCAAGGTTTGAATCTTGGCTCAACTTAAAAAATAATGCTTCTTCAAGAAACCCTTGCTTGAAGACTTCCAATATGGGGAAAATTACATTAAAGATGTAGCTTTTGGAAGCTTGAATTCTGGCTTTATCTTAAGAACCAAACATATCTTAAAACCCTGATATCTTTTTTAAAATCACATTAAATTTTATTAGATCATTAGTGTAGAACTAAATTCATATCTATAGATTAAGTACTTTGCTCATTAGAGTTAGATAACCAGAAACAAAAATATTTTTCTACTTTGTCACGACCTTTTCAAGAAATTTGTCCATAGTGACTGAAAATAAGATGAATTTGGTTTTTATATGTTTTTTTTTCTCTTCTCTCTCTAATGAAGACTCATATTAACTTATTTTTCACACTTAAGTGCCAGAAGCATTGGAGGAGTTGTTTTGGTAAGTGGTAAGCATTTTCTTCTCTGAAACTTAATGGCACAATGATAGAAAATATATTTTGGTTTCTGTAGGCAGTGAAAAATAGACAGCAAGTAAAGCTAGCATTCTTGAGAACAGTCAGAGGTGCTTATAAAATTGGAAACTTTTTCTTTATTGTTTGTTCCCAAACTGATATAATGTGACTGATAAAATTCCTAATGTTAGGTGACATAAGTACAGGGAGAGCTGCAGTATTTAACAGATGTGACATTGTTTGGATTTCTGTCTATCTAATCTCATTTGGTTGAGGCTTAATAAATTGAAATGTGAGGTGTTTCTGATGTATCATCTTATTTAAATTCCACTTTAACTTGTATAGAGTGTCTTTTTACCTTTCGTATTAAATTCAGATGTGAAGTATGTAGGATGGCCCTGTGCTATAATAATTAAATAATAATCAAAACCAAAAACAATTAAAGTATTTTTTAGTGTACTTTAAGATTTGTTAAGTACTTTACACATATTATCTCATTTGATCCTCATAACACCCCTGGTTGGTGGATGATACTATGATCCTTATTTTACAGATAAGGAAACTGTAGTAGACATAGTTTCTTAATTTTAATTTAGAGAATAAAAAATTTATAATTTATAGAATTATAGAATATGTAATTTATAGAATAAAACAAGTGTTTACATAGCAAAGTATAAGATATATAATACACATAACTTTAAATTTGTTATATACAACTTGATATTCTTTTTAAATATATAATACAATTCTAATGTATTTTTTTTCTTCTTTCCCCCCATCCTAGAAATGACTGCCATTAGATGTGTGTATGAGTGTATGTCATCTCTGGATGCAGATAACATCTTTCCTGCAGGAACTTTTAAATCAATTGGGATGACAAATATTTTAGTTGGCTCAATCAGTATTTTTTAAATGCTCATATGCATAGGTTATTATCTATCTGTACCAGTTTTGTACCTTTATTAATTTTCTTTTCTTTCTTTTTTTCTTTTGAAGTGTTGATATACATCTCTTTATTGGGTGCTATGTGGTTCATATATTCCATTACCAAGTCGTGACCACTTAATTGCCCTAAGTTAAGCTTAACCCAGAGCAGTTGTCATTAGTCAGAAGGATGAATAAGAATGACCAATTTGTGGTTGGTTTCTTTGTGGAAGTAGGAGAAGGCAGTGTAAGGGAAGAGGAACCTTGGATGATTGGATACAAGAATTTAGTATGCTTCTGGCTCCATACAAGGAAACAACTCAGTAGGATAGCAAGGAATCCCTGGGTCCCATACAATTAATATGGTGGGTGCTTTTAAAGGGGTCAATAGGGAGAGCAGAGGTATCACGGGAGAAGTATTCCCCGGTCTTTTTTTTTTTAACTTATTTTTGAAAAGTTGGATCATTAACATAAAGAAAATAAAAATCAATTTTCTTACAACTGGAGAATATAATTATATTCTGTAGATACAAAGAAAACACAAGTGGAAACAAGTAGATACAAGTGGAAAAGGATGGTTTTGTTACATTGGGTGTATGCCATTGTATCTCCTATTCCATATCATGGATCTTCTCTGACCTGTGATCTATCTATATAAGATGAATGATATCTCACCTCTTGGGCAGACAACTACATTAGTAGTATCTGATTTTTGCAATGGATCTTCCATGGTAAATCACTATATAGACTTGGACAGAACAACTGGAAATATTTGACCAGAAGGTTTGGATAGCCTCTGAAACAGCCCTAGCAAGTAAAGCTATCTGTTCAAGTAGACATTCTGGCAATGGTGGAAGAAAGTGCTTATATTCTGATAATTTCCTTTCTAGGAAGAGACTTTGGATATGGTTCCCCAAACATAGATTTGATAAGGGAAAACTATTACCATTCTCTGAGGAGTGCTACTAAAAGTATATTATGATATTCAGCATCAGAATAAAGATGCCCACTCTAAGACTAAAATATCATCTAAAGCTTCCAATACATTTGTATATAAAGGATGCTACTGGATACTAGAAGGCAGGATACTATAATATCAGGTGACTCTCAATGGGTCCATGATACCACTTCAATTACCATGGAGCAGCAGTAAACTCAACACCTATAGAGTATGGACTTTTACGATAATCTTTCTACTAATTGTCATGGGTGAGGTCAAATTACTTGTGCCATTTTGTGTAGTTGAAACCAAAGAATATCAGATTCCAGAAAGTGTGAAACTACTTCTTCACCAAACACAGATAGGAAGAAGACCAGTTTACTACTATAAGAGGTCAACGTGGCCAGGGTCATGTATCAGTATGTGGCCCACATGAGGACCATAAGCTGGAAAATCAGCCATAAGTCCACTCAAAGTCCAATCTGCTCTGTGTTGGAGAATGTAAGACACTAGAATACACACTTTTAAAAAGTTTTGTTCTGAACTTAAGAAATAAAACAAGTTTTTTTTTCTAGTTCCCATATGCTTTTTCTTTTTTTTTCTTTTTCTTATATAAAGCTTTTTATTTACAAAACATATGAGTGATTTTTCAACATTGACCTTTGCAAAAACTTTTTTTTCCCAAGCTTTTCCCCTCCTTACCCCCACCCCCACCCCTAGATGACAGGTAATCTAATACATGCTAAATAGGATAAATTATATAACAAATACAATACATGTATACATATCTATACAGTTATCTTACTGCACAAGAAACATCAGATCTAGAAAGAGAAGAAGAGGGGCAGCTAGGTGGCGCAGTGGATAGAGCACCAGCCCTGAAGTCAGGAGGACCTGAGTTCAAATCTGGTCTCAGACACTTAACACTTCCTAGCTGTGTGACCCTGGGCAAGTCACTTAACCCCAATTGTCTCAGCAAAAAGCCAAAAAAAAAATACTGTAGGATGAAAGAGAAGAAGAAAAAACAACCTAAGAAGGAAAACAAAATGCATGGAAATATTCACAGAAAGCGTTAAAATGCTGTGTTGTGTTGTGGTTCACACTCAGTTCCCACAGGCCTCTCTCTGGATGTATATGACTATCTTCATCGCTGAACAAGAGGAATTGGTTTGAATCACATCATTGTTGAAGAGAACCATGTCCATCAAAATTGATCATCGTATAGTCTTGTTGCTGTGTATAATGTTCTCCTGGTTCTGCTGATTTCACTCAGCATCAGTTCATGCAAGTCTCTCCAGGCCTCTCTGAAATCCTCCTGTTGGTCGTTTCTTACAGAATAATAATATCCCATAACATTCATATACCATAATTTATTCAGCCATTCTCCAATTGATGGGCATCCTTTCAATTTCCAGTTTCTTGCCACTACAAAAAGGGCTGCCACAAACATTTTTGCACATGTGGGTCCCTTTCCCTCCTTTAAAATCTCTTTGGGATATAGGCCCAGTAGAAACACTGCTGGGTCAAAGGGTATGCACAGCAAAACAAGTTTTTTTATGACAGTAGAATAGAAGAAAAAAGATTGCACATAAAATTCATATCCATTATATGCAATTTGCTATTTCTTTTAAATATATAATGAAGTTATCTTAATATGAATTTATGTTTTTTTAATTTCTTCCCTCCCCCTCTCCTTTGACTGGCATTCAGTCATAGTTCTTTCTGTATATGTGGATAGCATTTTCCATCTTGAGTTTGGGATGGACAACTGTTTTCTAAGGAGAGTTTGCTGGACCTTAAAGTAGCATTGGTGGAATGTGGCTTAATTTTTGATAATAGGAGTAAAATGAAGCTCTCTATCCAGATTCTTCAAAAGAAGGGGGGAAATCCCTCAGTGAAGAGTTCCAAAGGGCAAAATTTGATATTCTGTCTCCAACTTCATTAGACTCCCTGGGAAAGTGCTCATTTAGCTCGTGAGGCAGGTGGTGGTAGAGAGTAATCATTAATGTAGATATTCAGTGTCTAAAATGCTTTCATGTGTTCTAGAGGACTGATTTTCCTGGTGTTGCTCTTGCTTATCATTACTGTTTTATATCGAGACCCACTATGAATAAAAGAAATTTGTTGCCACTCATCACATAAATCAGGTTTTAAAATCCAGGACTCAGTCTTTTCAAAGAGGGAAGCAAGGACTGAGATTTTGGCCTCCATTGTGCTCCATATTTTGTTACTCCAGTGGGTTATTAAATTGCTTGTTTTTATTGCTGCTGTTTTTTTTGATGGGAGTTGATATTTTTCTGTTTTAGTTTTTCTTCTGCTTCTCCAATGCTACTTATACAAGACTTATAAATTTTCCAAGAATAGGGTTATCAAAGACTAATAATAGCTAACATTTTTTCCTTTTTCATTGGATGTTTATAAAGATTTTACATGTTGAAAAAAAAGAAGAGGGAGATATGTTCCTTCATCTGTCCTCTGGAACCAATATTTAGTCATTGAATAGGACATTGAATTGAATCTAAATTCAGAGGTCTTCTACTGCTGGTTTCATTTACATTATATGTGTGTATTCACACACACACACACATACTTATGATTATTCTACTTTCTTTGTTTTACATCAGTTTGTACAATCTTTCCCATTTTTTCTAAATTTTTTCTATTCATAGTTTCTTTTTAAAAAATATGTTTATGGAACAATACAAGCATTTCTATAACATAGTAGAATACAAAAAGATGATTGCATCTGAAACTACAAATTTAGTATATACAACTTGCTATTGCATTTAAATATATGATGCAACTTTTTCCTTTTTTCATATCCTTCCCCTGCTGCCCCATAGAAATGGCTACCAATAGACTAAATATGTATATGTATATTATATATATATGTATGTAAAGTCATTCTATATATACTACTTTTTATCAGTTCTTTCTATGGATATAGATAGCATTTTCCTTCATAAGACTTCTATAGTTAATTTGGATATTTATAATATTCTATATAACTTAGTTGCTTAGAGTTGTTTTTAAAAGAATATTGTTGTTACCTTATATTATGTTTTCTTGGTTCTGCTCATTTCACTGTCATTATTACATGCAAGTCTAGCCGTGTTTTTCTACAATAAACAAGCACAGTAATATACTATCCTGGTGTATGTTGGTGAAACTGTGAATTGATCCAACCATTTTGGAGAAAAATCTGGAATTATGCTCAAAGGATTATTAAACTTTGACCTAAAAATATCATTATTAGGTGTATTTCATATATTTAGAGAAAAAGGAAAATAACCTATATATTCTGAACTATTTTTTGCACTTCTCTTTATGGTCGTGAAGAATGGGGAAATTGTGGGGATGCCTGTCAATTGGGGAATGACTAAACAAGTTGTGGTATATGATGAGCTAATATTTATATAACATTTCTGTTTGCCAGATATTATATTAAGTACTATTATCTCATTTGGGCCTACCAAGAACTCTGGAAGATACGTACTTTTATCTTCATTTACTATTATCTTTATTTTATAGATGAGGAAACTGAGACAAAAAGAAGCTAAGTAATTGATGCATAGTCATATATCTAATAAATACCTGAGTCTCAGTTTGAATTTAAATCTTTTCTGATTGCAGGCATAACACTCATTGGGCCAGCCGATTCCTCACCTAAAGAATATCATTAAAGCTATTTAAGTTGTCAAAAATGCTCTAAGAAACCATAAGAACCTAACAACAAAATGTAGGATGTCTTAGGATAATTTCCATAAAAGCTTAATTTGCTAAGTTAAGTAGGTTAAATTACTAAACAAGTATTGAAATTATTCTTAAGATTTACTTGAAACTCAAACCATTGATTCAGCTACCTCATGGCCTAAGAATAAATGCCAGTCCAGAAGAAGTAGAAATTTTCTCCCCCAATTGTACCATATATCAGCATGGCCATTACAGGAAAGAAAGATGTATTTAACTGAAACAATTCTGTATCCTTGCTGAGTATTCTTTCCATGCTCCGGTCTAGTAAATCTCTTTTTCTTACCTTATAACTTATAGCCCTAAAGTTTTCTTTGTACAATTTTTCTTCCTTCCTCCCTTCCTACCCTTTTCCTTCCCTACTTCTCTCCTTCCTTCCCTCCCTCCTTCTTCTTCCCTCCCTCTGTCCCTCTCTTCCTTCCTTCCTTCCATCTCACAAATAGCTGATTTATGTTAAAATATTACATATATATTTACATGTAAATTTATCTATTACATATCAATTTATGACCATGAGATTACTATTCATATTATTGCTATAATACTTATATTATTATTCATAATAATATAATATTAAATTAAGACATTTATAATTCATATAATTTATATACACAATATAACCATTATATATACTTATAATCATTGCTTATTATTATCTTAAAAACTTTTAGACTTTGTTTTTTTATTCAGACATGATCCTTTAGAGAAGAATTGAAAGTAAATAGTGGGATATTTGATTTTAACACTGACAATTTAATGGATAGCCATACTTGTGAAATAGAATGGAAATGGGAAAAATAGATGTATGGTTAATGATGAAGAGGAAGAAAATGCTTTTAGCTTTGGGCTAGTATCTAGTTTTCCTTTGAATTAATTTACTCATGTGATATATAGCATCACAGAGATGACATAATAACAGGCAAAGAACTGTGCCCAATGTTTCTGTTAATCTCTTAGCTCCCAATTGGAAGTTTATTTCTTGTCCAAGATCTGATAACATAGTTAATATTGAGGGAGAGAGAGTATGACACTTCCTCTTTTCCCATCCCTTGCTACCTAAGTATCCCCTCTCACTCTATTATAAACTCAAAAAACCTTTTGAAAACAGTTGCTAGAATGATCCCTCTAGTATCTTCTCATCAGTTATTGATGCTGCTGTTGTATATCCTTTGTTTTTGAAGAGAACTAATGATATCACAGGTGATGATGTCTTTGTGAATTGAATTTAAGTGAAACAGAGTTGTGCAAAGTTGACAGCCTCACTTCTTCTTCCTAAATCACTGAGGTCCAGTTGTAGGATAAAAATCAAGATGGCTGGTGATGGTTAAGGATGCACTGGATGACCTTGGTGTTTTTGATGTCTGCTCTAAGTTTTCTTGTTTGCTTTCATCCATTCACTTCAAGCTTATGTTTTTGATAGGTTGACTGATTCTATAACTTACTCAAAGAGACATTCTCACCCAATAAAGATATCAGGGCAAAGAGCATCTCCTTAGTTGAGGTTGGAGTAGGAGATAATCCTCTTACAGATCTTTAGTGAAAATGGAGAGTATATTTTCATACCTATCCATTGTGGGTAGTCATCTAAGTGTCATCAAAAGTAATATCTTGCATATAAATCTAGTACTTTTTTCATTTTATTTGTTGATTCATGAACTTACACATGAGCAGTAGAATGGGAAATAGTCCTTTCACTGCATCCTTTTGCAGATGTCAACATGACCACAAGAACAGACATATCAATGGACTTTCTATGGGGGAGGTATATTGTTATATGATCCCCAAATTAAAGAAAGGGTGATTAGCTATACTAGGAAATGTGAGTGAGACATATTGTACCACTTTTTGGGTCTGTCATCATATGTGATCTTAAGCAGAGCATATGTGAGTTTAGAATAAAGACTCTGGGTAAATTCACACAATATGTTTTCTATACTAGCATAATTCATCATGATCACTTAGAAAATAAAAATTATTCACAATCTCTTTGTATTTTTTGTGTGCAGCTAAAATGAAATAATACTTATATACATCCTATTTAGCAGCTTACTGAGGTGAAAGCTGTGGGATGTGGTTTGTGAGCAGTTCCATTATTTACTTAAGTGTTAAGTAGTTCTTGGTTTGGTAAGTCAAGGTTGGCTAACAGGCCTGTTTTTCCCTGTCAAAATTCTGAAATTAAGTGAAACTGATTTGAAGGAGAGGAACATATTGTACTGTACTTCTTACAGAGGAAAACTATCCCTATAACACTTTGTACGAGCTAACATTAGACATGGTAATTAAATTCAGTAGTTGTTCCAAGATTAATAGATGTTTTACTTCAAGTGCTTTGCTGCTAGAACAAAATCAAATAGAAGGAAAATGAGAGGAAAAATGCATCTTATCCTTTTCATTTCTTAAAAACCACAGGAAAGCACTTTGTAGCTAACCTTTAGAAAAGGCCCAATATACAACTTAGAGAGGAGGCCTATTCTGTTTTATATTCGTGTAATTTCCAGCACTACTGGCTGAAGAATTGTGTCGTGAGACTGCTGGCTGAGCTTTGTTTAAACATTTGACAGAACCAATCATTACTTACCTCATTTCTCCATGTTATTCAAATCAGAACCCATAGTTCTCAAATTATAGATGTAATAATCATGCAAATAATTAGATAGGTTAACTTTGTGGAGGAAAATCATCTTTATAGCTTAGTTCTACTTGTTTTAGGCTTGTTTTAAAGAGAACAGGATGTTCTGTGCTCAGGTTTTGTGATTTTTCTAGTTTTGTTTTTATTCCTTTAGGCACCATTTATCATCTAGATGACCTTGGTACAGTAACTTAACTTCTCTCAGTCTCTATTTCTTTATTTTCTAAATGAGAAGTCTAAATTAGATATCTCCTAAAGTCTTTTTTCCACGCTACTCTATGATCCTTTAATCTCATGAGTCTCTGTACAAGAAAAATTGAGAATTAAGAAACCCTACCAAAAAGTTTCCCCCTTTCAGTTAATTTTCTTGTCTTCTAGACTTTGGCCTTAGACATTTCCTAGTTGTGCGATCCTGGGCAAGTCACTTAACTCTGTTTGAAATAGTTCCTCAACTGTAAAATGGGCTGGTGAAGGAAATGGCAAATCACTCTGATATCTTTGCCAAGAAAACCCCAAACAGGGTTGGACAGAATTGAAGCAATTCAGTAACAACAACAAGACTGTAATAGATTTGTGTAAACTGGAATGTATGCAGAGAAGAGCCCTTAGCAATATCAAGCAGGTGTAAAAATATTTATAACATGTTCCAAATTATGATGCATAATCCATGTTAAATACTGTTCCCTGGATACAAAATGGGATTAATTTGTGTCCTATTTTATATCCATGATCAATTTGCAATTCTAACTCATATGATAAATGCAAGCACTTATTATATGGTAAGTATCTTTTATTTTTTCCTTTTTTGTACCAAGTTTAATAGTTCCTAGCTTTATGAATCTAAAGACAGTGGATGATACCAGCTAATGTTCATGTTTAAAAAAAAGCATCACTTGATAAAAAAGCATCATCATCCTTAAATTTTGTAATTAACAACTAAGATACAATGGAATGGTAAATTCATACATTTAATTGGTAGAGCCTGGAAACCATAGCTTCAGTCATAGAGATATCAGTAACAGATGGAAGAGAAAGCATACAACCTCACTGAATTTCAAAGTGCCATTTAGGGTAGTTTTCCTAAAAGCTGCAAGGTGTCATCTCCTTAGAAAGCTTAAATGTGTAACCAGATTCAATTCAATGCCAAATATTTCTGACCTTACTCTTTTCTGAGAGTTACTTTTTCTCTATGTTTCTGTTGAGTCTATTTTAATTTAGAATGCTAATCTTAAGGTACTATTTAATTCTCATTGTTACAATGATGATTAAGCATAATCTTGTCGGGGATATGCTGAAAAGAGTATTGGTACATGAGAGCTGGATTCTAGAACTAGCTCTACCACTATTATATCAGGGTTTCTTAAACTTTTTCCACTTGTGACTTTTTTGCTTGAAATATTTTACATGATCCTGGGTATATAGGTATATAAAATAGGCTTACAAATCAAACATTTACTGGTAATAATTAATACTTTTGCAATCCCCACATTAAGTTACATGACCTTACATAGGGGTCACGACCCACATTTTAAGAAGTTTGACCATTTTACCACATCTGTCTAGATCTCATTTTCTTTACTGAAACTTTCAGTTCTGAAAATATTGATAATATGTGGTAGGATTTTAGAATTTATTTGTTACCTAGTAGTCAGTAAGGACCATAGTGGTTACAGATATTATCCATATTTTTCAGGCAAAGAAACTAAGATTTAGAAAAGTGATCTATATATGATCATACAATTAACAAGTATTGAAACCAGTACTTATATATGTTTTTTTTAAACCTCAAGTCAAAAGTCATAAAATGTAAGCTATTTGAGTGCGGGACTGTCTTACATTTCTATTTGTATCCTTAACACATAGAATAGTGTTTTGCAATTAATAAGAACTAGCATCAATAAAAACACTTATTAAGCTCAGTTCTATTTTAGCCATACTATTTATTATTCTAAGGTGGAAAAAATGACAGCATGTATTTAGCTCAAGGCAAACTCATCAGTGCATTTCAAAATGTATGCTTTACTAGAATAGATGAACAATACCTTATTTACTTATGAAACGTATTTCTTTTACCTTTAGTAGATGCATGTTATGCATGATAAAATTGAAGTACAGTTCATGCATGGTGACATAGATCTCTGTTCTTTTGACACTGAAATCATCTCAAATCATACCAAAACTGGTTATTTCAACATTCAGAGTGATGTTATTAGTTGCAAACGGAAGAAAAATGAAAAGATAATGTAATTGATCTGTTGGCACTGATTCATCTGCTGTTTCAACCACTAACTGTGAATTTCAGTTGCTAAAATATCATTTCATTTTCTAATGTATTAGGCTGGCGAGATGATAAGTTGCCTTGCACATTTAGATTATGACTTTGATCTACTCATCAGGAGCAACAGAGTACTACATTTTTTTAACTTTAATTATGGATGCTTTAGTGCCAGCTAAAATTCAAGTGGGTTCTCAGTTAACAATTCAATATAGCATCATTATCAGGAAACAAGCATTATGAAATACTATGAGAAAATGGTCATTATGTATAGCATCTGTGAATAAAAAGATGTATACATATATTTGTATATTAAATATAGCACATAATTAAATAATTAAATACTTTTAAAGTTCATCCCTTCTCTGTCAGGAATTGCATGGTCTGTTTCATATTCATTCCAATATGCACATGGTTTGTCAATATATGGTTGTTGCATTAATTAGAGTTTTGAGGTCTTTCCAAGTTGTTTTCTCTAAAATTTTGTTATCATTATATAAATCGTTCTACTTTTGTTCACATTTTTCTCCACAAGATCAGAGAAGTCCTCCCATTTTTTCTCTTAAAAGTTTCATTTCATCCTTTCCTATGGTACAGTAGCATTCCATTACCTTCACTACCACAATTTGTTTAGATATCCCTTTATAAAATTTCTTTATTTCTTTAGTTTCCTCTTTTTGTCAAAATAAAAAAGTTATCATATACGTTTTTATACAGAGATGTTTTCCCCTTCTTTGGTTTCTTTGAGGTAAAAACTAAGAAATTATATAATTATGTCAAATGGTATGCATAGCTGTGTAACTTTCTAGGCAGAGTTTCACATTGTTTCCAAAGGAAACATTGGCAGGACCAATCTATAGCTCTACCAAAACTACATTAATGTAACTCTTTCCCCACAATGTCTGCAATATTTGTCATTTTTCTATTTTGTCATTTTTGTCAGTATGATGGATGTGAGGTGGAATGCTCTAATGTGAATTTGTTTTAATTACTGATGATTTAGAACATTCAGTATGATTGTTGATATTTTAGATTTCTTTCTTTGAAAATTATTTACATACTTTGACAATTTAAATATTGGGAAATGATTCTTAGTTTTATATATTTGATAGGTTCTTATATATTTTGAATATGAGATTTTTATCAGAAAAAATAACTGAAAAGTTTTTTTTCCCTTCAGTTACCTGTTTCTGAGACAGACATCTTTAGAATGGAATATAAAACTCCTTTTTAAAGCTTGATGGAACTCATCCAACTATGCCAAAACAGTAATTTGAAACAATTACTATCTGCCATAACCAGTATGAACAAATGCAATCTTCCACTTTCCAACAAGGAGTATAAAAATCTTCTGTACTTATGTAGAACACTTAATGCTGCTACTATTTGCCATACTCAGAACAAGGAAGGAAAAGGTGCTGCTATTTTTGAATGTCCTCGAGGACAAGTTTCTAATAATGCAAGGTAAAATGGCTTGAGGAAGGTATAGGAGAATTATGGAAAGGAAGTGATTGGAAGATAATGCCAATATCTAACCAAAATACTCAGTGGAGATCTTGAAACCCACACTGTCCAAATAGAAGGGATGAAAAACAAACATGTGGAATGAATGGAGTTTCAAAAGTAAAAGCACATCTCCTAATCTTTCTATCTATCCAAAATGAGGAGCTAAACCAAATTTAGGGGGGCGGAGTTGTGACTCCATTTGTGAAGCAATTGTTGTTTTTTAGTCATTGAGTCTTGTACAACTTTTCATGAGCTTGTAGACTATATATAGCACACCAGGCTCTTCTATTCCTCACTATTTCTCTAGATTTGAAGTTCATGTTCATTATTTCCATGACATTAACTAGATCATCCTCTGCCATCCCCTTTTACTTTTGCCTTCAATCTTTGTCAACGTTAGGGATTTTTCTAAGTTTCAACTTCTCATGTGGCCAAAGTATTTAAGCTTTACCTTTAATATTTGACCTTCTAGTGACTAGTCTGAATTAATAATTGATTTGATTACCTTATTGTCCAAAGAATTCTCAAAAGTCTCCTATTCTATGGGCATTCAATTTTCCTTTTAATACAACTTTTTCAACTACACATTGCTTCTAGATATACCATAGCTTTGACTATATGCAAATTGATGTCTCTGCCTTTTAGTAAACTGTCCAGATTTACCACAGTTTTCCTTCCAAGAAACAAGTGTCTTTTAAAATCATGGCTTCAGTCATGGTCATCTATAGTTATCTTTAAATCTTAGGATATAAAATCAGACTTCGCATTCATTTGTTCTCCCTCTATTTGCCGGAAAGTGATGGGACAGTAAAGATCCCAAATCTTTGCCAAGATTTTAGCTTTTGTTTATTTTCACCTTCAAGCCCACTTTTACATGGCTTTTTACAACCAGAGTCTTAGTTCCTCACTTTCTGCTGTCAGAATAGTACCATCTGCAAAGAGCTCAATAAAGACTTACACCTCACTCAGGAAGAATGGGGGGACTTCCTTATCCTCTTTTGTGTCATAGGCCACTTTGGCAGGGTGCTAATGGCTATGAATGAACCTCTTCTTAGAGTAATGTTTTTAAATGCATAGGGTTACCAATAAAATCAGTTATATTGAAATAGTAAAATAGCAACTACAACAACAATAAATTTTTCACATAATCCAGATTAAGAAGCATTGCTACAGAAGATTGAAAGGGAAGGGGGCAAGGATTTAATACTTCTTATTATGTTATAATATCTAATATCATCTTCCCAGCAGTCCTGGGAAGTTGATGCTAACATTTTCCATATTTATTGATGAGGAAACTGAGATAGACGCAGTTTAAATGATTTGTCCAGGATCACAGAGTTAGGACATATCTGAGATAGGTTTGAAACTCAAGGTGTCCTTATTCTAAGTCCATTGCTTTAATTATTTCCTGGCAAAGAAGAAAAAAAAATAGAGGAAAGAGAAAGTTGAAAAAAGAATATTATCCTATTTGGAAGAAGTCTAGTACAATACAAGTCCTAACCATATCAAGGGGTGACATTATGTAGTGAAAAGGGGATTTTTGGGTGAGAAGATTTGATCAAATCCCAGCTCTGTTACTTATTACTTATGTGGCTATAGTCATTTTACTTTACATTTGTGGGCCCAGATTTCTTTAACTTTATTACTGGGAGATGATTGAACTAGATGACCCGTAAAATCCTTTTCAACTCTAAATTTATATTCAGAAAATCCTGCAATTGAACATGAAACAGAAAGCTTGTATACAGTTGACACAAAAAAAGAACTCTGCAATAAGTGGTTCAAAAGCTTCCCAACACCATATGTCTTGCTTTTAGATCACTTTACAATCCTTTCTGATTCAAACTTGATTCCATTTTTTTTAACAGATGGCATCCTATATTTATTACCAAGTGATGAGAAATACCATGACTATTGTTAATGAAGGCAACACTACCAAAAAGCAACAAATTTCAATTCAAGGATGGTTTCAAATTGTTGAAACTGAAACAAAAATCATTTCTCTATCTTAATAATAGTAAATAACAAAAGGAAAAGTTAAAACTGCTATCAGTCAGTTATTTTATCAAATGATTTTATTGAACCTTTTATTTTTGTGAATATAATTTGTTAAAGTTTCTTTGAATGTTGTTTAGAAAGTTTCTGCTATACCAAAACAAAATGTATTATTAATAATGAAGAAATCCAAGTGATCACTCCCCCCAAAACAAAATAATTTAAAGAGTTAGTGCTTAGAACTGAGCATCATGGCACATTCCTGTAATCCATGCTACTGAGAACTTGAAGGGTTCTGGATTTCCTGAGCTTGGGAGTCCTGAGGCTGCAATCACATTAAAATCAGTGTAGTAATCTACCTTCATTGATGGATACCACCATGGGGAGGGGAGTGATCATCATGGTACCTGGTGAGGACCAAAGAGAAAGAGAAAGATAGAGAGAGAATCAGAGACACGGATTTAGGGAAAAAATCCACAGAGAGACAAAGACAGAAATAGAAAAGAGAAGCAGACCAGGAGATGAGGAAACACTGGAAAAGGGGGAAGGGGGCAGAGAGAGAGAGAGAGAGAGACAGAGAGAGACAGAGAGACAGAGAGACAGAGAGACAGAGAGACAGAGACAGAGAGACAGAGACAGACAGAGATAGAGACAGAGAGAAAGAGAGAGAGAAGTACAGAGACAGACAGAAAGAGACAGAGGGACAGACACACACACACAGATAGAGATACAGAGAGAGAGGCAAAGAGAGATAGAGAGATACAGAGACAGACATGCAAAAGAGACAGGCAGAGAGCCATAGAGACAGAAAGACACAGTCAGAGACAGAGACACAGTCAGAGACAGAAACACATGATGAAATCTGATAATGTATTATGGTATAACATCAACTGTAATCAATGGTGACTAGTTTTAGATCCCATATTTCTTCTATCTCCTCAAGTCTCCCTGGGTACCAACTCTTACTACAGAACTACGTGTTATGCCTTACCTTCTTCTCTCCTTTTGTTTAATCATTTTAAAAGTTGTGTTTTCTGAAAGATGGTGGAGTGAAAAGGTGACTCTCTGCGTCCTCCTTCAATCTTCTCTCAAATCAACAATAAAATAAGCCTCTGAACTGATCTTCAAGTCAACGAATCCAGAAATATTTGGACACTGCTTG
>JAJPUD010001050.1:267757-289109 GCA_023553655.1 Myrmecobius fasciatus
TTGCCACTACAAAAAAGGGCTGCCACAAACATTTTTGCACATGTGGGTCCCTTTCCTCTGGAGAGCAATTTGGAGCTATGCTCAAAAAGCTATCAAAATGTGCATACCCTTTGACCCAGCAGTGTTTCTACTGGGCCTGTATCCCAAAGGGATCTTAGAGGAGGGAAAGGGACCCACATGTGCAAGAATGTTTGTGGCAGCCCTTTTTGTAGTGGCTGGAAACTGGAAACTGAAGGGATGCCCATCAATTGGAGAGTGGCTGAATAAATTATGGTATATGAATGTTATGGAATATTATTGCTCTTTAAGAAATGACCAGCAGGACGATTTCAGAGAGGCCTGGAGAGACTTACATGAACTGATGCTGAGTGAAACGAGCAGAACCAGGAGATCATCATACAGAGCAACAACAAAATTACATGATGATCAATTCTGATGGACATGGCTCTCTGCAACAAAGAATTGTCTCAAACCAGTTCCAATTGTTCACTGAAGAAAACCGTATAGTCCCAGAGAGAGGGATATGAAATATAGACCACAACATAACATTTTCATGCTCTCTATTGAGGTTTGCTTGCATTATGTTTCCTTTCTTTGATTTTCTTTTTTTTTTCTTGTAGATAGGATTTTTCTTGCACAACTTGTCAAGTATTTCAACATTATTAACATGTAGTGGACTTCCTGCCATCTAGGGGAGGGGAGGGGACTGGGGTAAAATTTGTAATGGAAAGCTTTGTAAAGGGGAACTACCCATACATATGTTATACAAATAAAAAGCTTTAATTAAAAAAAAAAGTTTTGTTTTCTGCAACCCCTATGGCAATTAATGTGTTTATGCATACTGACCTTCTTTACAAAATATAAGCTGCTTGATGTCAATCTATGTTTTTTTTTTCTTTGTCTTTCTGTTCTTAGAATCTTTGGCTGAGGAGTGAGCACCTCAGTCTTTGGCCATTTATTACATTCTTATTGAACTGAAGTTCCTAAGCAATGATATTTCTTTTGTTCTTTTATTTAAAAACTGCTTATCCACACCAATTAAATTTTAAGTCCATTTGATTTTTTATTTTCAATTTTAAAAGCTGTCTTATCATGTTTGTGGGATAATTGCCATAATTCACCTTTTTCATGGTCTAGAGACAGAAAAAAAATGCAGTTCCCAGAATTCCTGACAAACAGTTTGAATCACCATTTATGGAAGTCTCTCCATTAAGAAATCAAATTAATTAAATATCCTAATTTAAAGATCCTGGATCTTTAACCCTCGTATTTCTCAGTTTCCTAATTGTAGAAACTGTAGTTTGAGAGAAAGAGAATTTCCTTCTGGTTTTAGAATTCTCAATTTGATTCCCAATACAAAACAATTTTCTATTTCCATGTCTCTTTGTTGATCAGTATTTTATAATTCATTGACTTTTTATTTATGAATAAATAATATATGGGGAAATCACTTGATGAACTTCATTTGAAGCTGCTCAAAAGGGACTAGACTTTGTAAATGCCTTTTGTATCACAACCAAATTGGCATCTTACTGAATACTGTAGGTATTCAAAAAAGGCTTCCTGAGTGATTTAATAATTAGATTATTAGCAAACTGCTATCTGTGCATATGCATCAAAGGTACATTACTTGTTTTTCATTTTTCAGGAACTGCTGATTCATTGTATTTTTTTTTTCTTTCTTTGTGTATTTATGTGTTTTGACATTCTTTGAGAAGAACCAGTCTGTCTACATGAGAGTTCTTAGGGATTTTGTTATCAGTCTTTTGTGAGACTAGAAAAAAAATATCCTCCTCAAAGGAGATGGTATGCCAGGTCAGGTTTATCAATGACCTTGAAATATGAGAAAACTTGTAGGCAAAATGGAAAGAGGTACACGTCAATCACCAACTCACCTGCTTCCCTTCTGTTTATCCCTTTAAATGCAGCTTTGTGTGATCTGTAGCCTCAGAATTCAGAAGACCATTTGATCATCTAGTGCAAATATAATAGCCCCCTATCATTTAAGTAGTTAAGCAATGGCTAAAGAAGAGAAAACAATGGCCAGGAATATTAGTTACTGATTAATAATTGATGGTTGGTATTCAAACCATGCTTTTCTTTATCTGAAAGAGCAAGGTAAGTGTTACTAAAAGTCAAGAGGGAGATATAAATGAATTAACTTATGATGAAAAGAAGGGGCTGGGAAATCAGTACTGAAAGGTGAAAAGAAATGAATTTATTTATTTTTTCATATCTACTTAATTTTGTATGTAACAAAACTAGTGCAGAGGGGCCCTGTTGGAGATGAAACATTTTGACTCCTTTGCTTTGTAGGAAAACCAATTGTAGTTGATGGCATTTCCAAAGACAGATCAATTATTATCACTGATCTTCCTAGGAGGCATCCTATTTATTGCACTATCAATTACACCTGTATGTGCTTTAGCCAAGAATACATTTGCCTACATCTGTTTTGGCTGCTTGATTTTCTTTGATCATTAAGTGTGATTGTCCTTAGGTTTTTATCTTAAGCTACTTTTGAAGAGCACTAATGTTATATTTGTATTTCAAAGTCTATTTGGAATATTTCTGCAAGGACAAATTGCAAAAAAAAATAACTGATGTAAAATACATTGAGATATATCAAATGTCTGTGTTCAGACTTAGAAGTTTTTAGTAGAAAAGGAACTAAAACCATTCTCTCTTAAATTGGCTACCAGAACAAAGAAATAGAATTGTTCTCATTATACAACAGCAGTCCAGACTAAACACTGTGGTAAAATGTGACAGAAATACCAAGTCCAACTAGACCATCTGATAGACACTTACCAAGCTCACTGCTGTTCAAAGACAAGAATAATTTTGTTGATCTGCATGCATGAGGAAAGTATTAAAGGACAAAGAATATATTTCAATATAATCATATTGCAATTCATGCATTGATGGCAAAAATTAAATGCAGACTATGATGACTTCAGGGCCAGAATGAAAAATGAGAGGTCTGGTTAAAAGGGTAAAAAAAGGGCTTGCTAAAATTTACAATATCCCCACTTTCTTTTCTAATTCCAGAACTGCTAAAGACAGCAAGAATGCATAGTCTTGAATGCAACTTCCACAGTAGATACTAGCTATGTATCCCTAGACAAATCACTTAACCTCTGTCTATATAAGTTTCCTCAACAGCTCCTACTCAAAAAATCTTTGGTGATTTCTTTCTCTCCACCCCTAATTTTTGGCAAGGATATTTCAAATGATTCCTTATTATTGAATGTCTATCTTTTTTTTTCACTGATGATTCTGCTCAGCTTTGCAAAAGGTAATAAAATTTTTGATTATACTTTGAGTTCCTGAGATTTCTGGAATTTCATATTCAATTATCTTCTACAGGCAATTATGAGTATGGAATTGTTGTTATTGTGTTATTCAGATTTTATTTTCTTTATATCTGAAGGTATTTCTCATTTATACTTATTTCTCATTTGCCATCAAAATTGTTAATTTGACTACTACTGGAATTGAAGATTGAAGCAGTTTTATTTTTGTTTATATGGTTACTCAATTGATGTTTTGTTGTTTGTTTTGACGTTTAGGAGAGTTCTTTTTTCCTGCATTGGTATTTTGGATTTGTATTGTCCTTTTTTTGGGGGGGAAGACACATGGTCCTTAAATTATTAAGGTCAGTCACTGAGTTGAATAAAATTCATATGCTCTTTTAATACTGCTGCTACTTTGAATCAAGATGGTGATTAAAGATAGCCACCCAGATGAACTGTTCCAACAATTTCTCCCAAACAAAAATCAAATTTAGTAGTGACACAGCCAACAAAAAATCAGGGTGAAATATTTTTCTATCATAAGAAAACTTAAGAGGTAGGCAGAAGTCTGTTACACTGGGCAGAAGTCTTGTGGAGATCATTCTGGAGCCCATGCATGGGGTGGCAACAGAAGTCACAGAAGCAGAAGCAACTTCAGGAATTTTCATTAGAGAGTGGGAGGTAATCTGGCAACTGGTCAGAAAGAGAACTCTTTGCTTACACTGGGTATATATAACACAGAAATAGCACAAAATAACAAAGAAAATAGGCACAAAATTTTATTGAAGAACTATTTACAAAGCAGAATTTGTCAAATGGAAAAAGACATACAAAATCTCAATGAAAAAAATAATTCCCCAAAATTATAATTGGGCAAGTGGGAGCTAATGACTTCATGAGACATAAAGAAATAATAAAGTAAAATAAAACAAACAAACAGCTGACCTGGGAAATAGAAAGAGAATTTGAGAATTACAGGATTATCTGAAAGTCATGATTTAAGAAAGAACCTAGACATCATATTTCAAGAAATTGTAGAAGACCATCTTGATTTCAAATAGTAAAACAGAAATTGAAAGAATCCACCAATAATTTCTAAAAAGAGATCCCAAACGATCTCCAAGGAATATTATTGCCAAATCCCAGAATTTTTAAGGCAAAGAAAAAAAAAACACTTCAGCCAAAAAACAAAAACAAAAACAAATTCAAATATGTTCAGAATGGCCCAATATTTAGAGTCTTCCACTTTAAAAGAGTGAAGGGCTTGGAATATGATTTTACAGAACACAAAGGAGTCATGATTGCAACGAAGAATAAACTACCCAAAAAACTGAGTGTAATTCTTCAGGGAAAATAATAGACATTTAATGGGAAAAAAAGGACTTTCAAGCTTTCCTGGTGAAAAAACAAAACCAAAGCTGAATAGAAAAGTCTGACATTCAAACAGAAGACTCATGAGAAGTATAAAAAAGTAAACATTAAAAACCAATCATAAGGGTCTCAATAAAATTAAATTGTGTACATGTGGAGATGTTACATGTAATGTTTAAGAACTTTATCATTTTGTTGCTACTGTTTAGTCAGTCAGTCATATCCAACTCTGTATGGCCCATGGGTCAAAGCACACTAGATCTTTCTATTCCCCACTATTTGTCCAAGTTCATATTTATTGTTTCCATGACACTATGTCATACTTTAACTTTGGCCTTCAGTATTTACCAAAATCAGGGTCTTTTCTAGTGAGTTCTATTTTCTCATTATGTGGCCAAAGTATTTAGGCATCACCTCTTAAGCATCACTGGAATTTGTCATTACTGTGAATAGCCTGAATTAGTTTCTTTTAGTATTGACTCATTTGACTTCCTTGCTGTTTAAGAAACTCTCAAAAGAGTTCTCCAGCACCACAATTCAAAAGCACCAATTCTGTGGTGCTCTTCTTTCTTTATAGTTCAACTCTTATGGTTGTACATTGCTATTGAAAGAACCATAGCTTTGCCTATATGTATCTTTGTTAGCGAGGTGATGTCTGCTTTTTAGTATGCCATTCATATTTGCAGAAGTTTTCCTTTCAAGGAGCAAGTGTATTTTAATTTCATGACTGCAATCACTAGCTGCAATGATTTTTGAGCACTAAAATACAAAATCTGAAGAAAATAACACTTTAAAAAATAGAATTGTCCTGATTGTAAAAGGGCACAAAATTTTATTGAAGAAAAGAACTGCTTATAAAGCACAGTTGGCCAAATGAAAAAAAAGAGGTACAAAATCTTATTGAAAAAAATCCCCTAAAAATTAGAATTGGCAAGTGGGAGCTAATGACTTCATGAGAAAAAGAAATAATAAAGCAAAATTAAAAAATAGAAGTAAATGTGTAACATCTTATTAAAAAAACCACAAAATTCTTTTCCCTTTTTTTGCCAGAAAGTAATGAAACCAGTTGCCAAGATGATAGTTCTTTGATATTCAGTTTCAAGCTAGCTTTTACACTCTTCTCTTTCATTAACAGCTTCTTAATTCCTCTTCACTTTCTGCCTTCAGAGTGATATCACCAGCATATCTAAGATTGTTAATATTTCTCCTGGCAGTCTTAATTCTGGTTTTTGATTCATCCAGTCTGATATTTCCCATGATGTACTCTGAATATATTAAATAAAAAATTACAATATACAGCCTTATTATCCTTTTAAATCAAGCAGTTATTCTGAGTTTTATTGTAATTTGTTGCTTCTGATTTCCATACAGATTATTTAGAGTCAAGTAAGATGATCTGATACTCCATTTCTTTGAAAACTCCACATTTTGTGGTGATGAACACAGTGAAGGGTTTTAGTGTGATGAGTGAATATTTTTCTGCAACTCCTTTGCCTTCACCATAATTCAGTGAATGTTGGCAATTTGGTCTTTAGTTCTTCATTCTCTTCAAAAAGCAACCCGCTCTCCTGGTAATTCTCAATTTATGTATTGCTCAACTTGAAAAAACTGAAAGATAAATCTGATGCCTAACTTGAAGGATCTTAAGCATAACCATGTTAACATGTGAAATGAATGTGATTTTTCAGTAATTTGAATATTTCTTGGCAGTGAACTTCTTTAGGATTGGGATATAAACTGATCTTTCCCATTCCAGTGGCCACTGTTGAGTAGTTTCCAAATTTGCTGGCACATTGAGTGCAGCACATTGACAGTATCATTTTTTAGTGTTTTAAATAGCTTAACCAGGATCCCATCACTTCTCTTAGCTTTATTGTTAGCAAAGCCTCCTAAGGCTGGCTTGACCTCATTCTCTAGGATATAGGAATCAGTAATTACACCATCATGGTTACTGTTGGTGACAGTAAGATCTTTCTTGTATATTTCTTTTATGTAATTTTTTGCCTTTTAAAAATATCCTTTGCTTCAGTTAAATTCACTACTATTTTTGTTTCTTATTATGCTCACTTTTACATGAAATGTTTCCTTTACATCTCTAATTTTTAAAGAGATTTCCTGTCTTTTCTATACTATTGTTTTCTTCTCCTTTTTTGCATTGCTCATTGAAGAAAACCTTTTCTTCTCTCCTTGATATTCTCTGGAATTCTGTATTGAGTTAGGTATATAATTCTCTTTTCTCTTTTGCTTTCCTTCATTTCTCAACTATTTGTAAAAATTCATTAGGCAACCATTTTTGTTGCTCTTTTTTCCTTTGGGATGATTTTTTTTATCTTATCTCCTATTGCAAACCTCTGTCCATAAAACTTCAGACATTCTATCAGATCTAAACTATGAAATCTATCTATTACTTCAACTTCATATTCATAAAGGATGTTATTTAGCTCATACCCAAGGTATTCCCTACTTTCTTCAATTTGTCTGAATTTTGCAATAAAGATCTAATGATATGAGCCACAGTCAGCTCCATGTCTTATTTTAACTGACATTATAGAGCTTTTTTAACTTTGGCTGAAAAAGATAGAATCACTCTAAGTTCTATATTGATCATCTCATGATATGCATGTGTAGAGTTGCCTTTTGAGTTGTTGAAAGAGTGTTTA
This sequence comes from Myrmecobius fasciatus, assembly GCA_023553655.1. Classification (NCBI taxonomy): domain Eukaryota; kingdom Metazoa; phylum Chordata; class Mammalia; order Dasyuromorphia; family Myrmecobiidae; genus Myrmecobius; species Myrmecobius fasciatus. The sequence continues at coordinate 275,085 of JAJPUD010001050.1, forward strand.
CTATGATCAGTAAGTCATTTTGACAAAACTCTATTAGTATCTGCCCTGATTAATTTTGTACTCCAAGGCCAAACTTGCATATTATGTCAATTAATTTTTGATTTCCTACTTTAATATTCCCATCCCCTATGATGAATTTGACATCTTTTTCTTGTTATTTCTAGAGGATATAAGTCTTCATAGAATTAATCAACTGATCTCTTCAGCATCAGTGGTTGGCATATAGACTTTTATTACTGTGATGTTGAAGATTTTCACTTGGATTCCAATAGATATCATTCACTTCATTTTGAGATTATATATCAGAACTTTTTTTCTCGCCTTTATATTGATCATAGGACTATTCTATTTCTTCTAATAGATTTTTGCTCATGGTAATATATATAGTGATCACTTGAATTAAATTAACCTATTTCTGTTCATTTAAGTTCACTGAAATCCAAGATGTCTAGATTTAAAATTTCAGTCTCCTGTTTGACTACATCTAACATAGGATTCAAAAATCTAACATTCCTATCTCTTAAACAATATTTCCCTTTACAGCTCTGAACTTTTCCTTTTGTCACCAAATTGATGTGCAGCTGACTTTCCTTTTGACTTTGGACAAGTGATTTGTTAGTACTGAAATTACTTGTAGTTGTCCTCCAGTCTTCCCCAGTAGCATATTGGATATCTTTTGACTTGTGGGGCTCATTTTTTATGCTATCTATTTTATCATTTTAGTATTGTCTGAGGGGATTTTCTTGTCAAAGAGATTTGAGTGATTTTCCATTTCCTTCTTCAGCAGATCACTGTGGCCATCTCGGATAACCCTACACAGCATAGTTCATCATTTCATTGAACTCTGCAAGCCCTTCCATGATGATAGGGTAGTGGTCTGGCAGGGGTCTTCGTTATTAAATCAATTAAGAATTGACATAGAAGACATGGATATGAGTTGATTTTGTTAGAGTGATCTCAAAAAACTGAAGGGTGGGGAAATAGGGATGTATTCTTTCATTTCTTTTTTTTTTTTTGAGCTTCCAAGATGCCTTATCCACCTCCCATTGGATAATTGAAAGTGTGCTGACCTTGACTCCCTACTTGAGTACCTTCAGGTGGGATATGACTGATTTCAGTTAAGTTTCATTCCTCCTTCCTTTAGACTCAGTGCAACTATTCACACTGGCAATCCCTGTTCCCTTCTCCAATTTCTTCCTTCTGCTTTTCCTGCCCCTTCCTTTCTGTGGCTGGAAAGAATCAGTGCCTAATATTTCTTTATGAGATGAAATCATTGACAACAGTCATTACAGCAGTAGTACCTCTGGCCAACATGACTGTGAATTTTCTTGTGATGCTAATGTTAGAATATGAACATTTATAGAAGAAGGAATTGGGGAAGAACTCTAAGAATTTGAGTTCTTTTGCATTAATTCATAAATGATTTTACTCTATCAGGAATTCCCTTTTCTTCCCCTGTGGATTTAGGTCTGACTACTCTATATCTGCTCCATGCTTCTTTGGGAAGAGAGAGTTGGAGGCTTGAAGTTATTTGGGCAAAGTATTTAATTTGCCATATTGCTGGTAGTATAACGCTGAAGTCTTCTCAGCTCTACTACTTATCAAACCATCACATTTCAGGCACATTTATCTCATGTAAATTCAACTAATCTCACTGGACCAAAAAAGAGAAAGAAAAGAAATTAATTTGAATAGTCTCCATATGTCCTAGAAGTAGCATGAGATGTGAAATAGGAATCTACTGTTTCCTCCATCAATCTCACTTCTTGTGGGCCCTCATAGTGTTAGCATCTCAATGCATTGAGTGTGATTTTTAGAATTTCCTCTTTATTCCCACAGATGGCTTAGACTTCTGCTTAGTCTAACATAGATATTGAAAGGGATAACCTTAGCTGGCCTCTATAGCATTCCCAGTTAGCTAGAAGCACCTGTTGTGATTTTTAAAATTTCTTTTTATTTATTATTTTTGGTTCATGGTAAAGAGAACCACCTAATATAATCAATCATACTTATAATTGAAGCACTTTCAAGAGCATTTCTGCATAGGTTAGTTAACTTTTATTTGTTTTTGTTTGTTTTGTTTTCTTCTATTTGAGTAGAAGTGGTTCCTGATTCTCTCTTGACCAAAGCTTAGTCATATTTGTTTAAAAATAAAGTTTATATTTAATTGTTTTCATAGTAATTATCTTAGATTCATGTGTGCTTTGATACAGACTGCTTACTTATAAGGAGTTACTAACCCATTACCATCTATTACTGCTTAAAATACTCACCTTTATAGGTGTTTTTAAGAGATTTCCAAGGGTAATTTTTCATTTAGATTTTCATTTAGACCTAACATCAATCCTTTGCTCTGCCACAAGATGAAATTCCACTTATTTCTTCTGTGAACTTGAGCAAGATATAATCTCTCTGGTCTTTAAATTCTTAATTTGTAAAAAGAAGAGACCTTTAAGACCCTTTTACATTTTATTTCATTTGGGTGGGCAATATCTCTGCATTTTGGCAGGTTATTTAACATTTGCTGTAAAAATGAACAAATTTTGCAAAAATACAAGCTTTCTAGTGATGAGCCTCTCTCAACTTAATTAGGTTGAAGCTTTAATGACAGACAAACAATGTCAGGATTTCCATAGTAAATGACTTTCTAGGATATATTTCAAAAAATTCTGTGTTCTTAATAGCCTTTGAAAATTCTGGGTCACCTCCAAGTGACAATGTTTCACTAGTATTAAGACTTGTAGCCTTCTGTGTAATTACACACCAAGTTCAATTTTCTAGTTTCTTTAGAGGTTGCTTGAAAATATTTGCTTAAAAAGAGGATTGTATGGAAGGAATAGCTGAGCAAATTATAGTATATGAGTGTAAAAAAGTATGAGTGTAAAACAGTATTATTTTTCCATAAGAAATGATGAATATGAGGTACTTAGAATATTATGGCAATACCAGTATGAACTGATACTGAGTAACATAGAGGTAGGAAGCAGTATACACAATGGCTACAGTAGTGTAAATGAAAAATAAAGGTAAAATGAAGCCAAACATTCTTCACTTTTTATTCCTATTCAGTATCAGGACAAAATGAGAAAATACACATATTTCCTCTCATTGGAGAATTGGGGGATGGTGGGAAGGGTTATATGTGCAAAAAAGATGTAACAACTCATTGTTGATGTTGACTTATTATTTTTCTATGTTGCCAAAGAAATCTCACTGGGTAGTTTTAGTGGATGAATATTAAACCAACAGATATAAACAACATTTTTAGAAATGGTTCTAAGGAAAAGTGGATGACATGGAAATCATCAGAAGAGAATATACCTATTTGTCATATTTTATGAGTTCTTAAGTTGTTTTACAAAAAAGAAAAAATCCTCATTAAGAACACTTTCCAAGAAGGTATTGTGAAAACTACTTCTAAGCACAGATGGGGAAGGCAGAATTTTTTAAGAATGTGAATGAAGCAAATAGATTACATCAATTTATCACCAAGATAATATACTATAACAAATTAGGATTTTTACTACAAATTAAGTTGCAGGATTGGTTCAATATCAGGAAAACTATCAGAATAATTGACCATACTAATAACAAAACTAAAAGAAAATTGAGAACTTATAATGATAAATGTTGGACAATATATGGGAAAATTGGGACACCAACATTGTTGATGGAATTTTAAACTGATTCAGCAATTTCAAAGGACAATTTGGAACTATGTCCAAAGGGCTATAAAACCCTGCATACTTTTTGATCCAGCAGTACCACTATTGGCTCTATATTCCAAAGAGATCATAACAGAGGGGAAAGGACCCACATGTGCAAAAATGCTTGTAGCAACTTTTCTTTTTCTTTTTTTTGTGGTGGTAAGGAATTGGAAATTGAATAGCTGCCCATTAGTTGGGGAATGGCTGAATAAGTTGTGATATTTGAATGTAATGGAATACTATTTTAAAAAATTAAATTCAAAATTAAAAAAATACTTTGTAACAGAATACTATTGTTCTATAGGAAATGATGAGCATTATGGTTTTAGAAAAGCCTGGAAAGACTTACATGAACCAATGCTGAGTGAAGTGAACAGAATTAGAAAAATTGTGTACATGGTAACAACAGGATTGTGTGAGGATCTATTGTGACATGTAGTTCTTCTCAGCAATATGGTAATCCAAAACAATTCTAATAGACTTGGGATGGAAAATGCTATCCTCATCAGAGAAAGAACTATGAAGACTGAATGCAGATAAAAGAATACTATTTTAACTGGGGTTTTTTTTGGCTTTTTTTCTTATTGTTTTTCCCTTTTGTTTTGATTTTTTCTCAATATGACTAATATGGGAGCATGTTAAAATTATTGTTCATGTATAAACTATATCAGGTTGCTTGCTGTCCTGAGTAAGGGAGAGATAAGGGAGGAGGGGAGAAAAAAAAATTGGACTCAAAATCTTACAAAAATAAATGTTGAAATCTATATATTTAATTGAAAGAATACATTTAAAATTTTTAAATTTAATTTTAAATTTAAAAAGTTTAAAAAAGATGATAAATGAAAAAAAAATCCTTCACTCCTTTTTTTAAAAAGCAAATGTGAGTATTAGGTGGGAAGTTGACACATTCAAAAAATCTTTTTCAAGTCTGATCTTATTCCAATAACATGCTATCTTTCAAATAGTAGTTATCTGAAAGAGTTTTTCTTTTTTTTTTCCTACACAGAATGCATGCTTGGTTTTGGCCATTAGGTCAATAGGATTAGTTTTAGAATGTTTTAAAAATCTTCATTTTCAAATATAGCATGAGATCTTCAGTAATGAAGCTCTTCTCTATATACTTCAATATGATATGACAATTTTCAGAACTTTCCAATGAATTTGAACATGAAGATACCTATTTTTGACCTGTTTGAAAATCATGGGAACTACATAGCAAGGGCTTCATAGTTTACAAAAGAGAATTAATATCTATCTATTGATCCATCTATAGCCTGGGTCACAATATATAAATTATATTAATATATATTATAATAGTATATATTATATATATAAACACATTATTATATATTATACACACATATAATACCCTATATATGTGTGTGCATGTATGTATATATACATATGCACATACATACACACATACCAACACACATATAGATGTGAATTCTAAGAAAAGAAATCTAAATGAATCACTGTGACAAGCAAATTTGTTCATGAAGAAAACTAATTAAGCATTAAAAAGTTCCAATGGAATTTCAAAATCGAAAAGAAATATCACTGAGCTTCCCCTCCTAATTAAGGGTGATGGAAGGAGTCAGGTGCAGGTGTATGAGTATTTATACATTATGTATGCATGAAAGAGAGAGGCAGAGACAGAGAGATTCATAACAGAACTTGCAAGGAAAATGGATGATATTATTATTGCCTGGGGCATAGGTATTCCCAAGGAAAATTGCCCAAAGCCAGTCAGTTATGTTCCAACAAATCGGACTCAGGGTAGATTATCTCACAGGAAAAAGGAGTGGCTGCTATGATTAGGGATGCCCCAAAATACTAGACTGAAACCATGATATCTGGATCAAGCCTCCTCAGTAGCTTAGGCCTAAACCTATAAACATATACTATAATGCTACCCTGAATGATTAGAACCAGAGGGAAATTAAAAATAGAAATACCCCCTCCCAAACTACTTCCTGAAAGAAACCATAAATTGAACACATTCAGTAATATCATAGATGGAATCCAGAATTGTCATATCAAATTAAATATATTTCAAGGAAGAAGGGAAAAAAAAGATATTAAGTACCAAGGTTCCACAGTGTGACTGATCAGATAAATTTCAGGCCTATCTAGAAAAAATTATGGAGGCAGTTTAATGTTTTGTGAAATTGTCTATCATTAATAATTACTGAACTGTCTTGGTTATCCTCCTTGTCTACTGTCTTGGGTAATCCTGGGCTAGTTTGGTCTGATATAAATCTTGAGTGATCAGAATGCCTTACACCATATTTATAGAATATGAGAAATGGCAAAAGAAATCAAAATTTCTAATACTGAAGATTGGTTGAATGATGGTAACAATAACATAAATAGTGAAGTTGGAGGAAGAGCAAATTTTAGATTAATATCAATTTTTTTTTGGTATTGCTGAGTGTAAGGTATAATTACAAGACATTTGAGTGGAGATGTATGGAAGGTAAATGAGAATGACCTCATAACTGATTCAAGGCTGCAAATATAGATTTGGGAGTCATCTGTGTAAATATATATATATACATATATATGTATATATATATACATAATAACTAAAACTATAGGATTAAATCATAATTTCTGAGGGAAAGAGAGGATTATAAGGAAAGAGGGCTAATTAACAAACATGTGGGAAATTCACCTTCAGAGAATAAAAAATGGCATTGTATCAAAGATAGTTAAGAAACAATTAAATAGGAAGTAGGGGAATAAGAGAAATATGTTATTTCTTAAACTAGATAAGGTAGGTAAGAATAGTATTGCTAAATGCTATAGAAATTCAAATAGTGTGAAGAATAAAAATATAAAGTCCATTGGACTTAATAAATGTGATTCTATTGTTGCCCTTTGAGAGAACATCTTCAAGGGAGTAGTGGAGACAGGAAAAGCAAATCCCATGGACTGGTGGATACAGAATTAGATTATAAGGGATTGAGGAGAGGTAATGATGAGGAAAAGAAGAAATTAGATGTAGAGAATTAATAAAAATGTTCCTTCAATGACTTTAGGGCATTGAGATGACTTCAGGAGTTGAAAGATCCCATTGGGAAGAAAAAAAAAACATTTGGCAAGTCCTCACAGTTTTAGATTACATGTGGGTCATCAAAACTATCATGTCAAATTTGGAAGATAGGCATGACTCATAAACAGAAGATTGATTAACCAGGGATGACTTTTTAATCTCATCTCATTAATATTCTTAAGATATAAAGGTGATAGAATTTGCTTGTGTTCAAAGAAGTTTCTATAATAACTAAATCATACATCCTTAACACAAGTATTCTAATATAATAATTTTAAATTGTTTTCCCGTAAAGAAATATCACTAATTCAGACTATATTTTTAAACCATTTTTTGGCAGTGATATTTTTTTAAAAAGCAAGAATGAATATACTTTTTGTCTAGGTAAAGAATTTTGTTCCTCCCCCACTCGCTCTTCATGTAGTTGAGAATATTGAATATTTAAAGAGCTTAACTAGTAGCTATGCAATCCTGGGCATATCATTTAATATTTCAGTGCTGTAAACAGTTCCCCAAGACTTCAAGTTGTAGAAAAGCTGTTGATTTCACACATACAGGTGGTTTTCATATGTGGGAGTTCCCTCTATACTCAAGAAATCACAAGTTTAGTCCCTGTCTATAATTATGCAAATAACGAAGACCTTGTAATTTTTTCTAATCACTGCAAAATCAGTGGTGTTTTAATATGTATATTGCACATAATAACATAGTGATATAAAATACTTGACTCATGGTATCATACAATTAAATCTATTTTTATTTTGGAATCACTACATCTAGGGATTGATATACAGAATATCTTATAATTTTTACAAAATATAATCCATATATTGTAAAGGAAATTATCATTTTATTTTGCTAGGGATTACACATAGTTGAAGAAAATTGTTATAATATTTGATTTTTAGTCAAATCATTCAGAGATTTCTAAATAAGAGATTTAATTAAAATGTTACATAAGTTGATTATAGATATTATGGTAGATACTAATTCACATGGAAAAGTATAGATTGTAAAAAATTTGCTCAGATTTCAGAATATTTATTATGTCACAAATATGGGTACTTCCTCTACAACTAAGACCATACTCCCCTCTATCATTTAGATGGTTTTGCAAATCATTGTGATGCAAATATATTCATCAGGCTTTCCTACAAAGTTGAGAACTAATGTAATGAGCCTACAAGGAGGAAGGAATGACTGAAATATCTACAAAGAAACCGTTAAAGAAAAACATAGTTTAGGCATTTGTACAACTAAAATTTCTGGAAGAAATGAAATAAGAGTTTTTATAAAAGGATTGAAAACATTTTAAAAATAAAATAAAAGAAATAGAGGAAAAGATATGAAAGCCATGGAAGAAAAAAATGAAAAAGAATAAATAGCTTGGAATAAAAGATACAAAACCTTACCATGGCAAAAAGAAATTCTCTAAATTTATAATGAACCAAATAGACATAACTGATTCCATAAGAAAGCAAGAAATATTTTTTAAAATTCAAAAGAATAAAAACATAGAAGACAATATAAGGTATTTCAGAGCAGAAGCAAAGACTTGGAAAATAGATTGTGGACTGTTAATTTAATAGTCACTGGATTATTAAAAACCATGATCAAAGTAAAAGAGCCTAGCTATCATGTTTATATAAAAGAAAAAGAAAACAATCTAGATCTATTAGAACTAGAATGCAAAGTGAAACTAGAAAGAACACATCCTAAAAGTAACCCTAAAATGAAAACTTCCACGAAAAAATTGTGTGCATATGTGTGTGTTTGTATGTGTAAAAAGTATGTAATACTTATGACAAGTAGCCAAAAAGAAAAAAAATAAATCCTAAGGAATCACAATAAGGACCATATAAGATTTAATGGTCATTATCATAAAGGAGTATACAGTTTGGGATATAAATTCAGAAAGCAAAAGATAAAGGGTTATAACCAAGGATGACTTTCTCAGAAAAGCTAAGTATAATAATACAAAGGAAAAAAGAAACCATTAGTAAAAAGAAAACTTTTAAGCATTCCTGAATAAAAGACCAGAGCTGAGTAGTAGAAATTTTGAAATACAACCACAGGAGTCATGCAAAACATGAAAAGCTAAACATGAATGAGCAATTATCAGGAACTAAGTAAGGATGAATCATTTATATTCCCAATAGGGAGAGATATTGCATGTGTTCCCCTCTGAAATTGTTATCAGGGCCAGAAATAATTAAATAAGACACAGGGCCTGGGTGCACTTTTGTTATGTTTTGGTGATCTTTTTTAAAATTTTTATTTGTTTAAAACTAAATAAAATAAGAAAAAAAGACAGAAAAGGAAAATACAATAAAACAAAACACTGTCAGCAGAACATCAGGGAAGATTTAAAATATGTAGCAATAAATTTCTATTTCAAAAAGCATATATAATAATAGAAGACATTCATAATTCTCTCATCTTTTCTTTGATTTCCTGTATTCTTTTGTTCTCTGATTTACATTTTTAAAAATTATGCTTTTTTCTTTTTCTTCCCCTCTCTTTATCTCCCCCAATAGGTTACAGTTAAACCCAGGGATATTTATGTATACGTATATTTATACAATCATACATATAAACATACTCACAGTCACATCCACACCTACCCACATACATATATATCCATACACACATATATATTTCTATATGCAGACACACATATATGCATATGTATTTACACTTAAGTAGGCATGCATCTAAAACAATATTAATGTGGCTTACATATAATGTAGATTTCTCTCTTGATTGAGTCTTTAAGTTTGGCTTTGTCTAAGATTGATGATTACTATACCTAACTTTTTTTCCTAATAAATTCTACTACTGACTTGTTATACTGTTTCTGTGTATCTCATATTTCTTATCCCTGCTAACTCTTCTATTTTAGTCTTACTCCTTCACTTGCTCGGTTATTACTTAACCTTCTCTCACCATGGATGCCTACTTTATGTTATTCCCCCACCATTTCTCTCTCTCTTTATCTCATTCCCATTAATCTGCAAACCTTGTCTTACTGCCATAAATCTGCATTCCTTTCTGTACCCCATCTTATTCTATTCCCTTCCCCTTTATTTCTTTATAGATTTTGGAGGTTTCTAAAACTTCATGGTATATGTATATATTGTTTCCTATTAAATACATTCCAGATGTAAATAAGTTTTCAGAACTTCCAGCCTTTCTGCCCCCCAATGGCTCTGTGCCAGTTCTTCCTCTGAGCTTCATACATATAGCATAATTATTATTTTTACCTTTTCCTAGAAAGTTCCAGGCTGGCTATCTTTCAGAGATAACTTAGAAGTATTTACACTTCACATAGATTAAACCTCTATCCTGGGGTCTTTCTTTGGTCTTTTTGTATTGTCCTAAGAGGACCCCTAATCTACATCTTATTTGTTTTTACTGGTCTATGTTTGCCCTCAGGTGCAATTTTGTTTTGTTTGTGAGGAAATCTAGAGAGCTTGGAATTTTCTGACCTTCTCCATTTTCCAGAATCCTCCCTGTTTTGGTGATCTTAAAAAAAAAAAGTTTGAAAGAGGAAAAGGAATAAGAGAAGTCACCTCATATAATCAAGATGTGCAAGTAGAAGATCATACTAAGAAGGAGAAAGAAGTAGGAGAAATAGAAACCACTTAAAACTCTCATATGACTTGTTCAAAAGAGGCACATAAACAGAATTAGGTACAGAAATATTCAATAAAGAAATAAGAGAAGGAGAGAAGGCAGAGGAGGAAATAAAAGTGATTGTAAATAGGGGATATATTAAATCCTCAGCAAAACAAATATTAACTAAAACAATAGATTTTGTAGAAGAGTTAAAAATAAAAGAAATGATAAAAACATCTGCCTTGGTACTAGGTTAGGGAAATAGATGAGGAGCAAAGAAGCAGAAGATGCCGAGAACACATGCTAATTGTACTTCTCTTTCCCTACTTTGTAAATAGGGACAAGAAAACAAATAGAATGAAAAGAAGAATCATAGAAAGAAAAAAAGAATCAATAATTTCTATGTATGTCAATGGGATGTACTTACCCATAAAACAGAGGAAATTATCAAAAAGGATTATCAAGCAAAATCTAACAATACATTATTTATGGGAAACATTCTTAAAGATTTACACAGAGCTGAAATAAGGGTCTGAAACAAAATCTATTATAGTTTAAGTGAAGTAAACAAAAAAGATGGGGATAGCAATTGTAATTTCAGACTAGGCAAAAACAAAAATAGACTTAATTTAAAGAGATAAAAAACTTTTTGTTGAATGGTATTATTATTAGTAATTAATATCAATACTAACATATATGCAATAAATGGCATCACATCTAAATACTTAAAGAAAAAGTTAAATGAACTACAAAGGCAAATAACCAACAAAACTATAAGAATGCCAGACCTGAACTTACAAATTTCATATATAGATAAATCAAACCAATAGTAAACAAGAAAGAGGTTAAGGTCATTAGAGGGTGTCTTAAAATTTTTGATATTCTCTCTGGAGAATATAATAGAAAGAAGTATCCATATGTCTTAGTCATTGTTGAGAATCATAAAAACCTCAGAAAAGCAAAAATACTATGCAGATCTTCTAAAGATTATGATGTAACAAAAATGATATCCAATGAAGGTCAATTAAAGTAAAAAATAAGATAAATTGAAAATTAAATAGCTTAATACTAAAGACTAAGAATGCCAAATAACATACCCCAAAGAAATATAATTAGCTCAATTAAATATTGCAAGAATGAGACAACATAACAAAATGTGTGGAGTGTTGCCAAAGCAGTACTTTGGGGAAATTTTATATTTCTGGAGACTTTTATTAGTAAAAGAAAGAGTAGATCAAGGAATTGGAAACATCCTAAAAAATCTAGAAATTCAATAATTAAAATTTCCCAATTAAATTCCAAAAGAGAAAACACATGAAAATCAAAGAAAGATTAACAAAACCAAAAACAACAACAAAAGAAATTATAATTAAATTAAAACTAGGAGTTTTTTTAATGGAAAAAAATATTAACTAGCTTGATTTTAAAAAAGGACAACCAATAATCAATATCAAAAATTTAAAAGGTGAATGCATATTGAAGAAACAAAAGAAATTTTAAAAATTCTTTTCCATAATTATATGCCAATGAAACTGACAATCTTGATTAAGTAGATGAATATTTACAAAAAAAATAAAATGACAAGATTAGCAGAATAAAAGAGATTGAAAAAAATCTCAGAAAAAGAAATAGAATAAAGTACAAATTAATATCCAGAGAAAAATACCCAAAGCTGAAGTACTTCAACAATTGTTAAAAAAAAAAAAGAAGAGGTCTTAACAAATTCCTTCTGTGATATAAATATGTTCTTGTTACTTAATTGAGGGATAGTAAAAAAAATAGTGATAGAACACTATAAATAATGATCCCTAATTAATATCAATGAAAAAGTTTTAAGTAAAATTTCAGCAAAGGAATATGTTATATCAAAAAAAGTGAGAAACTGTAACAATCCTGTTTGTATATAGGGAAGCAGGACTGATTAAAATTGTGAAAACTATAAATATCATTCACAATATTAATAATAAGAGCAAAAATGCTGATATTTATAGATGAAGAAAGAAACTTTTGAAAATGTATAATCCCATTAAAATCATTAATAAAGGTAGGAATAAATGTTTATCTTCTTGTTATTAAAGCAAGCAAGAAATTTCCTGTCATTTCTGTGAATAGAGAAAGCATTCACAAACCAAATACTTTAAAGGATTGAAGCACCTGAAATATAATATTCCAAAGAGCAAAGTAGCTAGGACTACAGTCAAGAATCAACTATCTAGCAAAACTAAGCATTATCTTACAGGGGAAAAGATGGATATCTTTGATGAAATAGGGGATTTTCAAATATTTTTGATGAAAAGACCAGAGCTGAACATACATGATCTTCAAATATAGAACTCAAGAGAAGCATAAATAGGTTAAAAAAAAAGGGAAAGAACTACATTTTTTAAAGCTTAAAATGTTAAAAGGTAAAAATTTCTATATGAAAAGATGATATGTTTAACTCTTGAGAACTGTCTTTTTTAGGGGTAGACTTAGAGAGTGTAGATATAATATGGCTTTTTTGTGATGATATAAAGAACTGGGTTGGAAAAGGTATTGTATTGGAAGAAGAAGAAAGGGGAGCTAAAATGGGGTAAATTATGTTACATGAAAAGGCAAAAAAGACCTTTTAACCTGAGGGAAAGAAGGCAGAGGAATGAGCATTGTTTGAATTTTAATCTCATGGGATTAGGCTCAAAGAAAGAATATAAAATTTTTTGGTTTATTTAATTTTATATAGAAACTTGTCTCACTTTAGAAGGAAGTAGGAGGAGAAAAGGGAAAGGAAAGGGGAAAGAACAGAACTAGAAGGGGAAAGGAGTAAGAAAGGAGAGAGGGGCTGTATGAAAAAACCAATAAAAGAGATAAAACTTTAGCTAATTTAATTAGAAAAAGGAAAGAGGAAAATCAAATTGCTGGTATCAGAAATAAAAAGGGTAAACTTTTCACCAATGAAGAAGAAATTAGAGCAATAATTAGGAGATATTTTGCCCAATTATATACAAATAAATCTGATAATCTACAAAGATATAGATTACCCAGATTAACAGAGGAGGAAATAAATTTTTTTTTTATTTGCATAACATATGTGTGGGTGATTCTTCAACAATAATCCTTACATAGCTTTCCGTTACAAATCTTTCCCCCAACTCCCCACCCCTCCCCTAGATGGCAGGATATCCACTACATGTTAATTATGTTAAAATATTGGTAAATCAAATATATGTATACATATTTCCAAACTTGTCATTGTTGTGCAAGAAAAATCTTGTCTACACAAACGATATATCAGATAAAGGAAACACAATGTAAGCAAACATCAATCAAGGAGTATGAGAATGTTATGTTGTGGTCCACATTTTGCATCCCTCTCTCTGGGTGTATATGGCTTTCTTCAGTGAACAACTGGAGGTGGTTTGAAACATTTCATTGTTGAAGAGAGCCATGTCCATCAGAATTAATCGTCATATAGTACTGTTGTTGCCGTGTATAATGATCTCCTGGTTCTGCTCATTTCACTCAGCATCAGTTCATGTAAGTCTCTCCAGGCCTCTCTGAAATCATCTTGCTGGTCATTTCTTACAGAACAATAATATTTCATAATATTCATATACATTAATTTATTCAGCCATTCTCCAATTGAAGGGCATCTATTCAATTTCC
>JAJPUD010001050.1:299109-310272 GCA_023553655.1 Myrmecobius fasciatus
GTCAAATGCTTTTTCTGCATCTGTTGAGATAATCATATGATTTCTGTAAGTTTGGTTATTGATCAAGTCAATAATTCTAATAGTTTTATATATATATATATATATATAAAACTATTAGAATTATTGACTTGATCAATAACCAAACTTACAGAAATCATATGATTATCTCAACAGATGCAGAAAAAGCATTTGACAAAATCCAAAACCCATTCCTATGAAAAACATTAAAGAACATAGGAATAAATGAAATTTTCCTTAAAATGATCAGTAGCATCTCTCTGAAACCATCAGCAAGCGTCACATATAATGGAGATAAACTGGAAGCATTTCCAGTAAGATGAGGGGTGAAACAAGGTTGCCAACTATCACCTTTACTATTCAATATTGTAATGGAAATGTTAGAATAGGTAACGAGGGAACAAAATTATCATTCTTTGCAGATGATCATATGGTATGTTTTAGATAATCCTAGAGAATCAACTACAAAACTATGAGACATAGTTTTCAATTTAAGCAAAGTTGCAGGATATAAAATAAATCCACATGAATCATCAGTATTTCTATATGTTACTGACAAAGTGCATCAAGAAAAAATACAAAGAGTATTTCCTTTAAAATAAATGTAGATAATATAAAATATTTGGGAGTCTACCTGCTAAGACAAAATTAGAAACTATATGAATATAATTATCAAACACTTTCCACACAAATAAATTCAGATCTGGAAGAACATCAAGTGCTCATGGGTAGGCTGAGTTAATATAATTTAAAAAAACAATTCTACCTAAATTAATCTATTTATTCAGTTCCTACCAATCAATCTGCCAAGAAATTACAGAGTCAGAAAAAAATATAAATATCATCTGGAAGAACAAAAGGTCAAGAATTTGAAGCAAATTAATGAAAAACACGAAAATGAAGGTGGGTTAGCTCTACCAGACCTAAAACCATATTATAAACCATTGATCATCAGAATCATTTTGTAGTGGCTAAGAAATAGAGTTGTTGATCAATGGAATAGATTAAGTTCACAAGACATAATAGTCAATGTCTATAAATCTAGTGTTTGAGAAACCCAAAGATCCCAGCTTCTGGCATAAGAATTCACTATTTGACAAAATTGCAGGGAAAATTGGAAAATAATATGATAGAAACTACGCACTGACCAAGTTCTAATATTCTATATCATGATAAGGTCAAAATGTATTTATGATTTAGACATAAAGAGTGATACTATCAGGAAATTAGAAGAACAGAGGATAGTCTACCTCTCAGATCTGGTGAGAAGGAAGGAATCTGTGGACAAAGAACTAGAGTAAATTATTGAATGCAAAATGGATGATTTTGATTATATTAAATTTAAAAATGTTTTGCACAAACAAAACTAATGCTGACCATATTAGAAGGGAAGCAAAAAACCGGGAGGGGGGATTTTTAAATCCATGGCTCTGAATAAATGGTTCTGAGAAAAGCATCATTTCTAAATATATATAGATTTTACTCAAATTTATAATACAAGCCATTCTCCAATTGATAAATGGTCAAAGAATATGAACAGACAATTTTCAGGTGAAGAAATTAAATCCATTTCTAGTCATGTGAAAAAATTCTCTACATCACTACTAGTCAGAGAAATTCAAATTAAGATAACTCGGAGGTATCAATACATACCTCTCAGATTAGTAAAGATGACAGGAAAAGATAATGATTAATGTTGGAGGGGATGTGGTAAAACTGGGACACTAATACATTAACGGTAGAATTGTGAACTGATTCAACCATTCTGGAGAGTAATTTGGAACTGTGTCCAAAGGGCTATCAAATTGTGCATACTCATACTCACACTCTACTGGGTCTGTATCCCAAAGAGATCATAAAAAAGGAAAAGGACTCAAATGTGAAAAAAAATATTCATAGCAGCCCTTTTTGTAGTGGCAAGGAACGAGAAACTGAGTGGATATCATCAGTTAGTGAATTGCTGAATAGGTTATGGCATATGAATATTATGGAATATTATTATTATATAAGAAGCGATCAGCAGGATGATTTCAGAAAGGCCTGGAGAGACTTAAATGAACTAATGCGAAGTGAAGTGAGTAGAACCAAAAGAACATGGTACACAGAAATAAGAAGATTATACATACAATGATCAATTTTAATGGATGTGGCTCTTTTCAACAATGAAATGATTCAGGCCAGTTCCAATGGAGAGAGCCATCTACACCCAGAGAGAAGACTGTGGGGACTGAGTGGAGATCACAACATAATATTTTTGCCTTTTTTGTTGTTATTTACTTACTTTTTGTTTTCTTTCTCATTTTTTCCCTTTTTGATCTGATTTTTCTTGTGCAGCAAGATAACTGTGTAAATATGTATAGAAGAATTATATATATTTAATACATATTGGATTACTTGCTGTCTAGGGGAGGGTGTAGAGGTAAGGAAGGGAAAAATTTGTAACACAAGGTTTTGCAAGGGTGAATGTTGAAAACTATTTTTGCATATATTTTGAAAATCAAAAGCTATTAATTGAAAAATAAAGTTACAGTTGCTCTCTGCTGCCTAAAACATATAATTTTTCCCTTGGCTTTAAGGTCAACTATGGTCTGACTTCAACTTACCTTTCTTATCTAGTTTCACTGGTCTGTATTTCATATACTTTGTGTTCTAACCAAATTGGACTGCCAAATATGAATGCATCATGGCTATTAGCATCACCATCATGTTAGATAGGTTCTATCATCATTTCCATTTTACAACTGGTGAAACTGAGCCACTGAGAAGTTAAGTGACTTGCCCAGAATTCAATAAAGAAAAAAAAGACTTTCTGAAAATCAGGATTAACAAGAATAAACAACTCTTCTGTTTTTTGAAAGTTGCTCCTTCCAAACAACCAAATGAGATTCCATTTCCTTCTCTCACTGGACATGTGGGCCCCCATTCTCATCCTTGATGATTTCTCCACTTTTACTTAATATTTGTAATACACCAGTGCAGTGTAAGGGACTGGACACCCAGTTCTGCATGCTGGGAGCTATGACTCATCATCAAAACTCTTTGTCACTTGGCCTCTGCTGCTAGGCTGCCTTCTGCTTTTGTTTCCAGTTTTCTTGCCTGAGCTACAACACTGAGTGTAAAACAATGCTTGTTCTCTCAAAGCTATCACAGTTCTCCGCCCAACCACCTACTCTAGATTTAAAACCAAACTTGAAAAAATACAACCCAAAACATATTATTCTCCAACAGTGGGCAAATCCCAAATGCTTTTTCTTACTTGCTCAATGCACGCAGTTCAACTGCATCATATAACATTAATTTTTCATAACCTTAGATTAATGACTTCATATACTCTAACAGGTTTATAGCCTTCAAAAGGCTATTTGGAATTTTCAGTCCCTAGGATGCAAAGACTAATTATAGAATGGATTAAGACACTCAGATCTTCTTACTTTCAGGGAGTAGTCAGCCCTTGAGTATACCTACACCTTTCATATGTGGTGAGGCACTGATGATCATTCCACTCACTTGACAAGTCACCCAATTGTTTAAATTTAGGAAATAATCTCACCCCTAAATATTCTTCCTAAAATATTATTCTTCCTAAAGCCTTGACAGGCCATAGATTACAAGAAAGATGGAATATAGTGTAAAAAGCAACTATTAGTTTAGAATTTCTAATAGACATAATAAATAAAAATTAATCAATATGCCCTTACTTTAAAATAACCTTTAACTGTAATAGCCTATCTTTTCAAGAGGATTTATTGCTATTCATACTAAAAATCCCTGTAAACCTGCATCCCAAGTTCCTTTAGTGAAAGTAGGGAGATATTACAGAAGTCTATTCACTAAAAGGAAAACTTCTAAAATTCTTCTAAGGCAAATATATAATACTAACTAACCTTTATTTAAGGTTTGCAAAGCTCTTTAAAAATGTTATCCTATTTAATCTTCATAACAACTCTAGGAGATAGGTACTATTATTATCCCATTTTACAATAAGGATTCTGAGCCTGAATTCAGTGACTTATCCACGATCACAGATCTAGCTAAATGTCTGATGCAAGATTCAAATTCAGGTCTTCCTGATTCCAGTCCAAGTTTCTAAACATTATGCCACTTAACTTCCATAACGCCTAGTGTTTGAAGACATGGTGGAAAACGAGAGCCCTCTCAGGGGCTAAAAAAATGATGGCTCAACAACCCTTGTTTCCCATCAGTTGCTTTGCATGCCATTTAGCTTTCTGATTATAGGTAAGAAAAACATATTAGATAGAAAAAAAAATATATATATGTATACATATGTATATGCATATGTGTACATATGCATACACATGTTGCATCTATATTTATGTATATATGTATATGTATCTCTCTCTGTATATGTATATATATATATATATATATATGAATATATAAACACGTATATAATCTTTCACTGGGAAAATTCAGCCTCCACCTCCTTCTCTCCAGATCATTTTACAGTCACAGTAGGTCTCTCCCAGAATGCAGGCTCTGTGGGCACTGGTGACTAAGATTTAGTCTCTACACTTTTAAATTTTAACTTGGGCAGAATGAGTCACACAGGATGAGCAGGCACAAGTAAATTGTAATATGATTTGCAGATGCCATTAATTGTTTTTCCCTTTAAACTTACCCAGCTTTCAAATTTCTCAATTAGTTTCCAGGATACCTTAGAGAAGCTAGGTGGTGCCATAGTGCACATAGTGTACAGGGATGGAAATCAGAATGACTCATCTCGAGTTCAAATCCAAATTTGGCAACTCAGTGTGTGACTTTGGATAAGTCACTTAACCCTGCTTGCCTCAGTTTCCTCATCTGTAAAATGAGTTGGAAAAGGAAATGGCAAACAATTCCATTATCTTTGCCAAAAAAAACCAAAACCCAAATATGTCCATGGAGATTCAGATATGACTGAAGAACTACCACCAACAACAATTTGAAGGTACCATCATCCTAATAATCAACACTTTCATAGGCTTGGCCATCTTTGACTCCTCATTTTCCTTTACCACACACCCATATATGCAATCATCTGCCAAATTTTACTGATTATAATTCTTAACCCTACTACATGGTCCCTTGTCTTACTCAGATATCACTTTAGTTCATGTCCTTATTATTTCTAAATTGAACTATTGCGATGGCTTTCTATTATATTGGTGTTTCTGTCTCAAGTCTCTCTTCACTTTTAGTTATCTTCCATAGAGTTGTCAAAGTCATATTCCTCAAAGTGCACACCTAAGCCATTTCATTCCCTTACTCAATAGGCTTCAATGTCTCCCTACTGACTCAAAGCTTAAACTTATTTCAGCTTTTTGCCATTCTTTATTAACTTCTATTTTTGTTGAAATTTTATAATATTTGTTAATATGTTAAACATATATTCAAAATGTTTAACTAATAAGGTATATGATTGAAAAATCTGGAGGACTCACTGCTCTACACTCAGATGCCTTTAATAGCGTAAAAGAAAAATTGAAACCAATTGCCTATTGCTAGTGAACATTTAAATATATATGTTCTATTAGAAAAAAAAATCAATGCTAATTTGTTGGATAATTATGTAAATTTAAACAAATTAATTTTTAGCATATAAAATGATATAATATTCCTTCACTCAGATGCCTTTAATAGCGTAAAAGAAAAATTGAAACCAATTGCCTATTGCTAGTGAACATTTAAATATATATGTTCTATTAGAAAAAAAAATATCAATGCTAATTTGTTGGATAATTATGTAAATTTAAACCAATTAATTTTTAGCATATAAAATGATATAATATTCCTTCAGTCCATTTCCCTAAATTCCCACATTTTCCCATTTGTTTTCATTTACTTTTCTTCATATAACCAGTTAATTTATATTCCTTCCTTTTTAAAGCATTAATGCCCATTTGTGCTATAATTCTTTTAGATGGAAATTGGTAAGAGTTCAATGTATCATTTTCTCTAAGGCCTTAGTAATGTCAAACAATATTATTTCATTTTTATATAAGTAATGATGCTGATATTTATTGAGTTGCAAGGTTCACATATATGTTAATTAAGGTGGACACTGATAAGTATATGATCTCTTTTATTTGTTTACTTCATATAACATGCTATATATAATAGAAGTGAAAAGATAATTTTCCATACTAGGTCAATTTTGAGTGGAATTAAACAAAATACCCCTTAATAATAGAAAACCATTTTTATGTAATGCTAAAAATGTTATATCAAAATTGATATGTTGTCCAAAAATATATTTGAGGTTTTTGGTATGTTTTAGTGGTTGGTTTTGAAAGTATTATCAAAAATCATTGCCTCCTATTGTCATGAATACTTCATTTGATACTTCATTCCTTCTGTGTTTCAAGGATCATTAATTTCACTAGTGCAATTCCTTATTATCTGTCAGCTTCTAATCCACACCTTAATAGGGCATCTTCATGAGTTACTATGTCCAGAAAGGAAAAACAAAAAAACTTTCCCTTCAATAACAAATTTTTCATTGTTGGAGATTTTTCTAAATTTCATGAAACAAGTCCTTAAGCAACAGTCACAGTTGATCACCAGCCCTTGCTTATTTTTTATATTTATAATTATTTACAATCTCTTCCTTAAAAATTACTTTTTATTTATCGTGTTTCTAATTTGTTATACTTACTGGCATACATGTTGTTTAGCTCCACTGGAAAGTAAATCACTTGAGGACAAGAAGTGTTACAGGTGTGTGTGTTATGTGTGTGTGTGTGTGTGTGTGTGTGACTTGTTCAGTCATTTTTCAGTCACTTGCCCAAAGACACACAACTAGTCAGTTTCTGAGGCCAAATTTGAACTCAAAAGAATGAGTCTTTGTGCCTCCAGGCCCATCACTCTATCAATTGCACCAGCGACTTGCTTTTGTGACTCTAAGATCCTGTGCACATAGTAGACATTTGAAAAATGCTTCCTAATTGAGTCATGATTATTTTTTTTTCTCCTCAGTGGGTAGAATCCTGGAATTGGAATCAGAAGGACCTGAGTTAAAATTATATTTTAGTCACTTAGTATTTTCTGTATCTGAACAAATGGCTTAATCTTTCTTAGTCTCAGTTTTCTTATCTGCAAAATGAGAGAGTGGGACTTAATGATCTCTAGGGTTTCTTCCAGATTTAAATCTGTGATCTTATGACATTAGGATTGCCATATTTTTTCTGATAGGATTTAGATAAAATAGCAGAGGGGCAAAACACTATTCTGTTATTATTTCTTTAGAGTTAATATTTATTGATTATTGCACAAATACATAAATAAATTTTTCCATAGTTGAATATAAATAAGAGTTGCAATTTCATTACCTTTAAGCTCACTGAAAACATTTTTAGAGTAACTTCAGGAGCAAATGTAACCTCAGAGATGAAATAGATCTCTGTCTTTTCCTATATAATGTTTTTCAGCTATAAAAGGTGTCAATATTTTGAAAGTTTTTCATCCCATGTAACTTGGAAATTATGTATTTTTAAGATGACAGAATTCATTTTTTAAAACCAACATTATTATGAATTTTTTTACAACAAATCGGTGCTATGTCTGGGAAATTGTGGGTAACAACACAGTCTATAATAATGGCACAATTTCAGTACAATTTATTGGCTACTTTGTCCAAGATATTTTTGAGATCTCTATTGGTAGTATGGAGATTTGTCATCAATCAGTCCATAAAAGATAGTATACTTTTGATGTAGAATTAGAGTCACAAAACTAAATGTTTCTCAGTCTTTAATAACTGCTAGCTAGAGGCAGCTAGGTGGCTTCATGGATGGTGTTCAAAGCCTGAAGTCTGGAAGACCCAAGTTCAAATTCAGATTCAGACACTTACCAGGTATGTGACTTCTAAGTCACTTAATCCTGTTTACCTCTGTTCCTTATCTATAAAATGAACTGGAGAATGAAATGGCAAACTACTCCAGTATCTTTACCAACAAAATATCAAATTGGGTCACAAAGAGTGGGATTCAACTGAATAACAACAACAACAACAACAATAACAACAAATAACAACAATTTTTTACACCTTTTAGTGATATGTTGCAAAGTCTCCAGTCATTCTTTCTATAATTTACATTCCTCATTAAGTCAGGACTTCTTAAGGATGATCTTTCTTCCATGGTCCTGAGTTGTCACCACAAACTGCTCAACAAAATTCACTTTTTTATTTTATGATTCTTCATCCACATATTGCCATTTGAGGATATGTGAATATTACTCATGGAGGGTCTTTTTATTCCACTCTTGGAATTTAGGTATTTCATAAGCTCCATCTGTAGGCAAGTTATTTACAGTTACAAAATTGTTAAACTTGGTGTGATATCTACTTATTCCAAAAATGTATCTTCAACATTTATTAGTCATCATATGTTCTGAGCAATAAAACTTTCCTTCATTTTTGGACACATTGTTTTCTTCATAACTTCCTAAGAGTGATAGACCTTGTATTTTGTTAATATTAGGTCAGTTTTTGTAAGGATGCTTTACAATTTTGTTACAGATCATTTTACAATTTCAGAGGTCTCCATCAAAGACTCAAAATTGTATAGTTATTAAAAGCTTTAAATGTGTTCTTTCTATTGAGCTTTGATTTAAGAATGCCAGTAAGTCTAATAATATACACAGTCATAACCATTGGTTCAATGTATTATCCAGATTCAAGCTCTAAGTCTTTCAGTTTTTACCATTACTGGGTGTACATCAAGAATTTTACATTTATTGAATCTGAGTGACATTTTTATATATTTGAAGAGATTGTGAGATGAAAGCTTATTTAAATATGTTTTTAAGTGACCCATATAGCTTGATGTTATCTAAGTACTCTATATAAAATAATTTAGTAAGATGGCTATACTCTTTTAATTTGAAAATCAAAGCTTAGTTCTATTTAGGAGAAATAATAATTGATTTAGGTAGGCAACCTGAAAAACATAACATTTAATATGAATTTATTTTAATGTTATCATGTTGGTGTTATTCTTTAAATAAAAAGTTTTCCATGTGGATATGTTTTATTGTATTTTTATTTGTTTGGTTAAATATCACTTAATTACAATTTAATCCAGTTTGGGCTGCTCTTGAGAGTGTTATGGTCAGCACATGGTCTGCAGGCCATGTGATTGATATCTCTGCTTCAGAGTTTTCACCACATGAATGCAGAACTCAGTCCAAGATTTTGTAGTAATCAACAAAAAGAGAACATATATATGCATCCACACCCATATAAAACATTAATATATATGTTGTGCTTTTTAGCACTTTAATCAATAATTACTAATTGACAATAAGTTGCTTTTTATGTTATGGGACATTTTGATTCATTCTTTTTGCTTCTCAACCAATATATTTCCTTCCTCCATCGAATTTATAAGATTCATATGAGACTTTTTTAAGTAATAAAAGCTGTGAATGCTTTATATAAAATACAAAAACATGTTGTTCTCCTATGTTTGGAGGAATCATTGTTCTGTTGCCATTCTTTGTTAATAAATATATGCCAGTTTCTTTTTGACAAGAAAGAGGACTAAGGAGCTTAATGGAGCAGAGAGGAGGTAGATAGAGGCAGAATTGAGCAGGATATCACGAGGAAGCCATGGAAAAGGAATTTAACTATGAGGATTATAAGAAAACTGCTGAGTGGCTTTTGAGTCTTAGGAAACACTGGTCCCAAATCACAATGATCTATGGTTCTAAATTAGTTATTGAATTGATTGACCCAATTCCAGGCTCTTGACTACAACGAGAGACTCAACTCCCCTCAAAGGAAAATATCTGGTCACATTGTGACCTTTGAGTCTTTGGATTCTGTCTTCTTACCAACAAATTAGTATTATACCACAAAAGCCAAGAGATGGTCAATTATACAGAGGTATTGGTGGCTGCCCAGAAACTGGAACAATATGTCTGAATTCTTTTGGAAAATTTGTGGCTACCATTTTAGAAGACTTTTTGACCTATAGACTGCTTGGTCTCTCTATCTGCTATTTTGCATTCCAAACAATAACCAGATTTCCCTCCTTGCTTGAGCCACTTAGATTTCTGCTCTGAGATGGTGGTAGAAAAGTAAGAAATATTGGTATTCCATTTTCCTGGAATCTCTACTTTTCCTATCAGGTCCTTCCTGATGATACCCAGTTAACCCAGGTCTTTTGGATCCCTCCCTCCTTAGAAAACTATATCATTCCATTATAGCTGCTATCCACTGTCAACCTCCAGTGGACATGGCTAGAGTTTAAGCCTACTGAGTTTGAAGCTGCTGCTATTATTTTGAAAAGACTATTCTTACATTTCCATTCTGTCACCTTATGACTTCTGAGACCCTTTGGTCTAGGACCATTGGTATTGCAAACTTAGTACTATGTGAGAATAAAAAGACTGTTAGATACAAAAAAAAATAAAAGTAAGACAGAGTTTGTCTGTGGGGAAGCTGATAATATGCCTTGCAAATAATTCATGTGGCTCTGCAAAGTATTTAAGACTCTTTATATAAATTGATTTAATATATTTGATTCTTGCTTTTAGTTTTTTCTTATAAGATTATATATAATATGTAATATAATATTGTAACAGAATCCAGAATTTCCAATATACTTTTTTTCTGGATTCATTTCCAATCTTCTTTCAATGATCTTTACTTGGAGAATATAGAACAATATTGAATTCAAATTTTCTCCTGTAATTGACAATTAAAGATTGATATCATTTCCTAATACTTTTTCACCCCTATTTAATAGTTCTTTCAAGTCACTGTTGCCATGACAGTGTGACAACTGTCTTTATGGATATAGTTTTCATTTGATAGTTCTACTTTTTTTTTATGGTTACTATGACAAGAGCCACCACTTATAATATTTTGAGCGGATCCTAGAATGGTTGTATACTTTTGGACAAATATCATGGGAGGATGTATGCAATCATTATGATTATAATATAAACCAGAATTTTAAAAAATTACTCTGTTTTGTCAGAGAAGTAGAATGGTGTGGCAAAATAATGAGTTGATTTTGGAACCAGGAATATTTAGATTTTTGTCCCATTTTATTTTTTTATTTTTTTTTATAAAGCTTTTTATTTACAAAACATATGAGTGACCTTTCAACATTGACCTTTGCAAAAAAACTTTTTTTT
>JAJPUD010001050.1:320272-368033 GCA_023553655.1 Myrmecobius fasciatus
TTCTATAATCGTGTTGTTCTCCAGATATTGTGGATTTTTTTGCTTCAGAATCAGTCTAGAGGCTTCATATGTTGTTGGTTTGAGGGGAGGTTAGAAGAGGTTACAGAGACTCCTGTCTGATCTCTGCCACCATGGCTCCACCCCCGGAAGGAAGTCGATTTTTGTCCCATTTTAACACATTAACTGTGGGATTTTAAGCATATCATTTAACCTCTCTGTGTTCTATATGACTCTAAGAATAGAAGAAGCAGAGAAGAAGCTGATCTACATTGTTAGAGAGAGTTTTATTATTGGAAATTCTCTATGTCAATGAAAACCCATGTCCAATCTCTACTTTTTTTCGCCATAATTGCTTTGCTTGTCAGATCATCATTAAAAAAAGACTTTTTGGAATTCTGGCCAACTATAACTATCTTCTTTACAAAATCACTTGACATTTCAGTTTTTTTTTTCTTTTTCACCTGTTTCATTATAATTTCTAGAGATTCATGCTATATAGAGCTCTTTTTAATAACCTGAAGTATTTTAAATTTGTCCTCTTCTGATTTTAGCAACTCCTGCACTTCATCTTATTTCAGCTAGTTTAAGGCTTTGGGAGGACGTGTTTGTGAGTGTGTGTGTGTGTGTGTGTGTGTGTGTTTGTGTGTGTGTGTGTGAGAGAGAGAGAGAGAGAGAGAGAGAGAGAGAGAGGGAGAGAGAGGGAGGGAGAAAGACAGAGAGAGACAGAGAGGGGGGAGGGAGGGAAAGAGGGAAGGAAGGAGAGAGAAATCTATATTGGCTGGAATAGTTTATTATATGATTTGAAGCTCAGAATATCAGTGAGAAATATGAAGCCCTTGCCTGTAGCTAATGACATGAGTTTCCAGTTTTGTTATAAAATAGGACTTGCACATAAAAACATTTTATGTCTTATATTCAAATCATGTAAGCTCATATTTGCTCATATTAATGGTCACAATGACTTATATTGAAGCATATTGGTTTTTCTGATTTATTCTAGTACATATTAACTTCTTGTTCTTCCAGTGTTCAAAAGACTACCACTGATTGCACTATTCTCTGTGTCAATCTGTGTCATTATCCCTAAGTAGGGACAGCATACAATTCTCTGTTCCTCTTATTTCTGAGGTATAGGAATAGTTTTATCACATTGCTCCAAGAGCTAACCCCATCTGGGTTATTTGTAGCACATAATTATAATTATAATTATTGCTGTTGTTCCACCTTTATATGGTGTTTTGAAATTTGTAAATTTTTTATCTAAATTATCTCATCTGATACTTACAGTAGCTCTATAAAGTCAATTCTATTCTTATCCTCATTTTGCATATGAGAAAACTGAGACTTTAACATATTAAGCAAATGCTCAGTATCAGTATGACCGCAAGCCTTTGCACCCAAGTCTTCTTAACCTAAAGTCTAATTTTTTTTCTGTTCATTATGTTATCTCTATATTATTACTTACATCATGTACAAAGCAGTTTTAAAAATGATACTTTTATTTTTAATTACACTAGCAAGGTACATAGCAACACATTTAAAATCCTTTTAGTATTATATAATTCCTCTTAAAACTGATGGATTTTAATAGGTGCTGCAAAATTATTTTCAATATCCATAAACTGAGCTTTTGCACTTTAACAATCAGCACTCCAGTAATCTCCTAATTCTAGTTTACTTGAAGATATACACTTCATGTTGCTTTAATGCTGATGTGCAATCATCCCTATTAATTGTCATCAAGTTTAATATACAGCTCACTACAGGTAGTCCACAATGCAGCATAGTTATGGGATTCCTAGGGAGGGATTCAATTAAGTACTGGAGAGCTTATTTGAACATGAGAATTTGCAGAAAGTCCTAATGACCTCTAAAGGTTTCATACCCCATAGGTGCATGATAAACAAAAAAGACTTAGTCTGTCGTCCATTGAATTTTAACCTTAATATAAAAGGAAAACCATATGATAAATCTTCTTTAAAAGAAGTTTTTCCCACCAGTGCCTGCCTCCTTCTGAGAAAGTTTTATAAGCTTACTGAGCTAGGTTCACAATGAACTCTATTGTCAGATTGAGGACTGGAAAAGATGAGGATACTTTTTCCATGGAATTCCCTTTGATACTATGAGGCAAATAGCACTTCTGTTAAGGGGAAGTATTAGCTTTCAGGGTGTCAAGAAAATGACATCCCACCTTGTGACTTAGTGCTCCATTCATTGTTGAATCTCAGGCACTATCACATTTAGATGATTTTGTATTTAATGTTCACATATCTAGACCTTTCTAATCCCTTATGAAACCTGTTATGTTTACTAGTAAAGACTCTTTTTTCTGATTCTTGATTTTTTCTCCCAGAAATAAAAAAAAGAGAGAGAACACATCAATGTAATAACTATTCAACAACTCCTCAAGAGTAGGTGGTACTTATCCTTAGGATTCCTGCCTTATACATTAAAGAACTTATATCAGTTTTTGTGTTGTGAGTGAAAGTAAGAGTAAACAAACCAGCTCAGCTGCTGGCAGAGGGCTTGCTGGGTGTCTATTGTGAGAGTCATTGAAGTAATTAATACCTAGGAACATCCCAACTATTTAAAGAAAGCTAACACAGAGATTTCAGAAAGTAGGTACTCTGGGTAATGTGATTGAATTGGATGGTGTTTCTCTTTCTCTGTCTCTCTGTCTCTGTCTTTGTCTCTTTGTCTCTGTCTCTTTTTCTCTCTTTATCTCTGGCTTTCCTTTTTCCCTCTCCTCTTCTCTCCTTTCCTCTCTTCTCCTCTCCTCTCCTCCCCTCTCCTCTCCTTTTTCCTCTCCTGCCCTGTCCTGTCCTGTCCTGACCTGTCCTGTCCTCTTCTCTTCTCTCTTCTCTTCTCCTTTCCTCTTCTCTCCTCTTCTTTTCTCTTCTTAAGTACACCCTCTAAGGGCAGGGTTATTAACTTTTTTGTGTAATAGAATCTGGCAGTTTGGAAAGCCTATAAAATCCTTTTAGGAATAACTTTTTAAATAAATAAAATGAAACACACAGGATGATAGAAAAACCAGAGGCAGCTATGTGGTTCAATGGATAGAGTGTTGATTTAGGAATCAGGAAAACCCAAATTCAAATGGTACCCCAGTCATTTACTAGTTGTGTAACTGGGCAAGACTCTCTCAGCTCCAGTTTTATCATCTGTAAAATGGGAATCATCATATTGTTGAGAATCAAATGATATAGTACAGGCATAGTATTTTTCAAATCTTAAATCCACACACACACACACACACACACACACATATATATATAATCAATGCTAGTAATTATTGACAATAATGATAAGGATAATGATAAAGACTAACATTTTTTATAGTATTTTCTATGTACTAGGCATTGTGCTAAGTGATTTACAATTATTATTTTATTTGGTCCTCACAACAAATAAAACAGAGACAGAAGCTAAAGGACCTCCCCAAGGTCATACCAGTAATAAGTGTTGAATCTTCCTGACTCCAGGCCAAGCACTCTATCTACTACTACTACTACTACTACTACTACTACTACTACTACTACTACTACTGATGCTGCTGCTACTACTGCTAATACCACTACTATCACTACTACTACTACCACCACTACCTCTACTACTATTACTACTGCTACCACCACTACCAATACCACCGCCTCACCACTACTACTAGAACTAGTACTACTGCTACTACTACTACTACTACTACTACTACTACTACTACTACTACTACTACTACTACCATCACCACCACTAGTACCACTACAACCACTATCACCACCACCACCACTACCAATACTACTACTACTATTGTAACTATTCCTACTACTATTAGTACCATTACTACCACTACCACCACCACCACTACCACCACTATTACTATGACTACTATTACTACTACTACTACTACTATTACTACTGCTACCACCCACTACCAATACCACCGCCTCACCACTACTACTAGAACTAGTACTACTGCTACTACTACTACTATTAGTACTGTTATTACTATTGCTATTACTACTACTACTACTACTACTATCACCACCACTAGTACCACTACTACTACGACTACTATTATTACTCTTTTACTACTACTATTACTATTACTACTACAACCACCACCACCACCACCACTACTACTACTACTAGCACTACTACTCCTACTACTACTACTATTGCTACTGTTAATACTACTACTCTTACAACTACTACAACTAAACACTACTCAATACTACAACTACAACTAATAATAAATATAGTAATCAAAACACTGGGGTAGGAGTTCATATTTAAAGGTTAGAAAACTTTGAGTGAAGGTGGACTTTGCTAACCTTGTAGCAGCCCAGAGTTATACAACAAGCTCAGTAGACTACTAATAGTAGTAGTAGTGGTCCCAATGTGTTATGATATGTGTTGTGATACACATTTGGACCACATCATCTTGGTAGCACACCCAACCAGGCAAAGGAGCATTAAAAGGAAAAGGGAGACACACTGATAGAAAGGATGGAAAAGGCCTCATCTTTACCACATTATTATTAACTGCATTGAGGTTTTCCTTTTCTGACTCTTCAAATATATGTTTTTAGGAATGTACATCTATGAAGGCAAGTTCCCAAACACCATTAATGAAAATATCCATTTTTCTTACTCCATTTACTTACTACACTGTCTTTTTAGCCAAATATTTATTTGGACCTTCACTATAGGGAGAAGAGCATTAAGTTAGACTCCTATTATGTTGCTTCAGTTCAGGCATTTTTCAATCATGTCCAGCTCTTCATAACCCCATTTGGAATTTTCTTTGCAAAGATACTGGAGTGACTAGTCATTTCCTTCTTCAATTTATTTTACAGATGAGGAAATTGAGACAAATAGGGTTAAGTGACTTGTCAGGGTCACGTAGTAAGTGTGAAGCAAGATTTGAACTTGATGATGTTTTCCTAACTCCAGCCCTAGCACGCAATGTATACATTATAGTGCCTCCTGGCAGCATAATGTTGTTACTATCTATGTGACTTTTGAGAAGCAGCATCACTATGGGCTCTATCACTTAAAATGAAATATATCTATACTTTTCTGAATAATAGCCCACAGTTCACCTCTTTCTATTTCTTTAATCAAACTGGTTTGCTCTAAAAACTGCATTTTTATGCCTACTGAATACAAGTTAATGATATGGGGCCTTAGTGAAATTTTTTCTTACACCCAGTGGCTGCTCTGCTTCTATGCTTGACTTCCAACCATTGGAATTTGGGGAAGTATATGACCTTCTTTTGCGTGCATGTTTTTATGACTAAAGATTTTAAAATTGATTAATATATTTTTAAAATTCAATTTCTTCAATCACTTTTATTTATATTGATTTCCCAGTTAAAATAAAACAAAACAAAACACCAGTTTTACAAAACCATTTATTTGATTTATTATGACTTGCAGTAGAATTAACTGTTTTTTAATTGACTATTTACTAACAAAAGGAAAGATATGTATTTTAACTTTACTTATCTTCTATTCTATTTGATTGTTTGCTTTATTTATTTTTGGCCCTTAATTTGGTTTTCATTTATATTGTGTATATTGTTCTCCTGGTTCTGCTTATTTCACTCTTCAGAAGTTCATGGAAATTTTCCCATACTTTTCTAGATTCGTCAAAGGTATGATTCCTTGAAGTATCATATTCTATTACACTGAAATGCTACAGTTTGTTCATTCATCGTCCAGTAGTTGAACTTGGGCACAGAAATTGTCTCTGGTTTTATTTCTACAAGAAATAAGTGTTCTGAATATTTTGGTGCGTATGGGATCTTCTTAATAAGTGTTTATTTTTTCAAGTGATGGGATTATTGTATCAAGGAGTATGAACAGTTTAGTAATTTTTGCCAAATTATTTCAAATTGTTTCCCCCAAGGATATTCAGACCAATTCTTAGAATAAGTTATTTGTGTAGGGTCATATAAAAAATATCTGAAATTAAATTTTAATTCATGAAGATGAATTTTCCTGGTCCTTTAGTATTCTATCCACTGAACAGCTGCCCTCAATACCAGGTAGCTTTGATAATTACTATTTTATTGTATAATTGATTTCTAATAATGCTAGACTACTTTCTTCTTTTTACCACTAATGCTATTATTTATTATATTGGTGCAGTCCAAGCACAAACATTGAATCTTTATTCAATTATTTAGCTTTTTCTTATTTCTACAAATATTGCTCAGTAATTGTTTTTATAAAAATCTTATGTATCTTGATAGGTAAATTCCCAGCTGTTTTATTAACTTTGTAGTAGTTTTTAATGGAACTTTTGTCTTTTCCTCCTGGATTTTGTTGATAGGATGCAGGAATACTAATTATTTTCTTGTATATCCTGCTACATTGTTAAAGCTATTAACTTTCTTGATTCTTTTTTTTTATTTGGGCCAGTAATTTTCCGAAGCAAACAATCATACTGTGTGTATATGTTGTTTTGTCTCTCCTCTGCTTATTCCCTTTATTTTTCTTTTCTAATTCTAAATATTTCTAATATTATGTCGATAGTAATAGAGAAATAGTACTTTTTCCTTCATTTTATTGGAATGACTTCCAGTGTTTTTCCATTATATGTAGCACTGACTCCTGGCTTTGAATAAATTATTTTGGTCATATTGAAGAAAGAACTTTCCATCAATGTTTATCTTTAAATATATAATTTTGTTGTTGTTGCTTGATATTTATAAGTATCTTAATTGAGTCCTTAATATTGAACTATCCTCATATCCTTAATACAAAAGTCTAACTTGGTTTTAATGAATAATTCTTGCATGTATTGTTAATATTTTCTTTACTTTTTTGCACCAAATTTATATGATATTTTCTATAGTTTTGCTTCTTCATTCTATTATTCTCTATTTTGGAAATCTATATCACATTTGTCTCATAAGAGGACTAGAGTGATGCAGTGGATAGAGAGTCAGCCCTGAAGTCAGAAGGATCTGAGTTCAAATGTGACAATACTTCCTAGCTGTGTGATCCTGGGCAAGTCACTTAACCCTAATTACCTCAGCAAAAATAAATAAAGAAAATAAAATAAAGAAAGAAACTAAAGGACTAGATTTTAAAGTTTTCACATCAGAATCCAATAGCCCATGCCAAGAAGTTATTTTAATATGTTGACATGATTTTTCAAAGTTAAAATTTCACCTAAATGTTTGGTAGGCATTTTATCCTTCACATTCTTTAAAATACCTCTTATGAAAGATAAATGTGCTTATGATTCATTGCATTCAACTCTTCAAAACACATTACTGCCAAGGTTGCAGAGTCTGTGGTTTAGAAGACTCTCTGATAGAAAATTTGAGTAGTTGATTTATTTTGAATTAGATTGTGGAGAATGAAATATATTGCAAACAGTTTTCCTAAAACATCAGTAAATGTTCCAAAATTTAGTTTCAAGTTGATATCCACACAATCTCAGAATATAATTCTATAATCTTCAATGTTTGTGCTGAATTCATTCCGAGCTTACATTTCGGTAATAAAGTTTATTGGCTTATTTTTCAGATGAGAACTAAAAAGTGCTAGTATTTAAATAGCTCATTTGCAGTCATTTCCAGAATAGTAATAGACAATGTGCTTCAATCAACTCATTGCTGGTTGATTCTTTTCTTAAAATATAAAATCTTTGCTAAATCTGTAAAAAAAATCTTCTCTTTTTACTTATTTATCTCCCTCCTTTCATAGTAGAAATCATGAAAGTCCAACTAAATTTTTTGTTACTGATTCGATCAGTCCTACTCTTTACGACTCATGTACCATAGCATGCCAGGCCCTTTTATCCTCCATTATTTCCCAAAGTTTGTACATGTTCATGCTTGTTATTTTCAAATTTTGCCCAACTTTACCCAAGTTGTATTTCAGTGGATGACTCAGTAACTTGCCCTTTCCCCACACAACTAATACAAATGAAATCATGACAATAGATCATATGTCATAAACGTAAGATAAATATTTTCATAGACTTTTACTAAATAAATCTCCCAACTATTTTTGTTTCATTAAAGAACAGGCACCTACTTCCAATCTGTATTAGGTACTGGTGAAATAATCACTGTTCAAATTCTGACAATAATGTGTATTTTCAACTAGGATGCTGTAAGACTCAAATGAAATAATATATGTGAAGCATTTTGCATATCTTAAAGTGATTATTATTATTATTATTATTAGTCTGTAATGACAAGACTTCCAGTCTGATGAGGATTTAATTCTGAGCCGTTGACTACACTTTTATTGAGCTTATTTATAGAGCAGTATAAGGGCATGCTAATACATGTTTAACAAGTGGGTTCTCTTGAAAAAAAAGTGTGCATATGCACTTTTAAGTGTATTCTGAATTATTAATACTTTCTTAAGTGAAGAAAATCAAGAAAATAAATCAAGGTTTGATTTTGAGCAATTCCTGATTTTTGACTTATACATGATCAATTTACATAACTATTTAATAAGTTGGCTCCAGCATACCCGCTCTTGTATAGGATAGACTAGTAGTAGTTAAATAAAAATGATCAAATATGCACTAAATAAAAATGATCAAATAAACTACTTTTCAAAATGAATTCCTCTCTTTATCAAAATATTCTGTAGATAAACTTTTTTTTTACAGAAAGAGGAAATAAATAATTCATTGGTACAGAGACATCAACTAAGAATAATAAGGATCATACTTTACTGCTAATAATTTTTACTTTGATCATAATTTCATTCTTTAAAAAGTTGGAGAGCCAATCAAAAGGGAACTCAAATATGTCAGCTAAGTGATGCAGTAGATAGAATGGTGGAGCTAGAGTCAGGAAGATTTAAATTCAAATCTGGCTTCAGACACTTATTAGTTATGTGAGCCTGGGCAAATCACTTAATCTGTTTGTCTCAGTTTTCTCACTGGTAAAATGAAGATCACAATAGCATTTGTCTCACAGGGTTGTTGTGAATATCAAATGAGTTATTGTTTAATGTTTAGTAGAGTGTCTGGCACATACTAAGTTCTATATAAATATTAACTATGATGATATTGATGATGATTATAATGACAAAAATCCTGGACAAGTCATGTAATCTATGTCTGATTGATGAAACTTGCCAGAATACTTTTCAGAGGGAGATACATGCTCCCTGAATGGGTAGGGAAAGAAATTTGTTGCAACACCATGATGAGACACATTAATCAGTAAATTTGAGAATTTAGTAGAAGGTTTGTTCTTAGAAACGTTGACGATTATACTTTTGAATAATCAACACAATTTGATTACATTGGTGAGTATATGTCTAATTAGTGTAACATCAGCCCTAATATGCATACATAATGGAAAATCAATTTTATATATGCACCCTGCATCACTAAGTGACATAGTCAGTCCTGTACTTTAGCCATACCATATTGAAAGATAATTGAGAAAGGTAGACCAATTAGGAGGCTAGTAATGAGATGAGAATCTGAAGTAATGTACATGCTATTGTTGTTGTGATTTGTCCTTCATTCTCAAAGAGGACTATGACATAGGAAAGTGATGCCATAGCATGCAGGTGAAATGTAAATATAAGAAAAGGGAAACAGATGGAAATGTTGTATAAGTAAAATCAATAAGATTTGGATTATTTCAAGGAGACTAACCTTTGTTCTGGAAAACACAGTAAAATCACTAAGGAGTTAATAGCCAAGATTTGTAAGGACATAATAAAAGAATACACATCAGTGCTGGATGAATTTAAGTAACAAGGTCAAGAGAAATTACAGGTTGTGGATGTAAGGAATTGGCAGATGTGATGGCTAAGCCAGTGTTTGAAAGATCTATGCTGACAATTCTCAAATCTTATTTTGCCTCAGCCTCTCTGCTGACCTCCAGTCTCATATTTCCAGTTGTCTTTGAGATAACTAAAATTGGATGTCTAGTAGAAGCTTGAACTAAACATGTCCAAAACTGTATTCATATTATCCTCTAAATCCTCCCCAACCTTTCCTATCACAAATGAATGAGGGATACATACAGACAAATTATACAGAGTATATACAGAATAAATAGGAAATAATCGAGCTTAGGAATTAGAATTAAGGGAGATTGGGAAAGGTTGCTTATAAGAAGGGGGAGTCCAGTGGTTAGAGCAGAAATGAGAGAGTGATCCAGGGAAGGGAGAAAGCCAAAGAAAAAAGCAGAGCTGAGACAAGTCTCCCAGAGCTGAGAGATGGGTTTATGAAATGGACAGGACATAAGCACCATCTTTTCAGTTCCCTAGGATTACAACCTAGGAATTGTCCTGTTTTTTTTTTTTGTTTTTTTTTGTTTTGTTTTGTTATCTCTCTCTCCAC
This sequence comes from Myrmecobius fasciatus, assembly GCA_023553655.1. Lineage (NCBI taxonomy): Eukaryota > Metazoa > Chordata > Mammalia > Dasyuromorphia > Myrmecobiidae > Myrmecobius > Myrmecobius fasciatus. The sequence goes on from JAJPUD010001050.1 coordinate 330,615, forward strand.
ATCTCCAATGTGTTGCCAGAGCCTGCCAGTTTCACCTTTGTGACAGCTTTTGAATGCACCTTCTTCTCCCCATTTGACATTGAAACTACTCTAGTGCAGAACTTCATTGCTGGATTATTGTAATAGTTTGCTGGTGGGTTTGCCTTTCTCATCTCTCCCTACTCCAATCCATCATCCATTCATCTATTAAAGTTATTTTCCTAAAGCTCAGGTCTGACCATATCATCCTGACCATCTCCCTACTCAATAAACTCCAATGGTTCCTATTGTATCCAGAATTATATACAAAATCATTTGCTTAGCATTCAGAGTCTTTGATAATCTAGCTACTTTCTATTTTTTCAATGTTCTGACTTTTTACTCTCCAACACATATCCTTCAATCCAGTGACACTGCCCAGATCATTTCATAAACCCATTTCTCAGCTCTGGAACTTTTGTCTCAATTCTGGCATTTTCTATGGCTGTTCCCTATCTCTGGAACACTCTTCCATCTCTGCTCTGACCACTGGCTTCCTTGGCTTCTAATAAGTATTAGTGAAAATCCTACCTCTTATAAGAAACCTTTCCCAATCTCCCTTAAGTTTAGTGCTTACCATCTATTATGTTCTATTTATTCTGTATAGTATTTGTATAATTTGTTTACATGTCATGTTCCTCATTAATTTGTAAGCTCCTTTAGAGCAAAGATATTCATTTACTTTTGTTTGTATTCCCAACCATTAGTTCAAAACATGGCTTATTTGACACTTAATAAATATTACTGATTAGTTGAAAGAACATAGAGAATAGGAGAGATATTTTCAGGTTTGTAGAGTTGCCTTAATTTTCTGTATCATCAAAATGAGGAAGTAAATGGAGTCAGTAAGCCATAAAGCAAGTACTCTTGACTTTGGTTCCCTTCAATATTCTAGACAATTATTTTAAAATGGATAGATAATTAACATTTGGGGAAAGAAAAACAGTATCATAAAAAGTTAGCTTCTTTTCATCAAGAATAGGTCATGAAAGACTAACCTCATTTCCTTTTTAAAGAAGGATCTTAGATTGACAGACTAGAAAATAATTTTTAGCTTAGATTTGAGCAAAACATCTGGTAGTCATCTTCTCTTCTTGTGGAATATTAGATCCATGATGGCTCAATGATAGTACACTGAGTTTATTTAGAACTGGTTGAATGACTAAACTCTCAATAACTATTGTTGGTTTAATATCATATTAGAAGGAGATTTCTACTAGATTTCACAAAGGATGAGTACTTGATCTTACACTGTTTTTCTGAAACTTTTTTTCTGAATAGTTTGGATAAAGTATGAATAGCAGAGTCAACAAAGTTGCATATTTTCCAAAGCTGAAATGAACAACTAATGAATTTGGATGACATAATTAGCCTTTATAAAGATTGTGATATTTTGGAATGCAGGGATGAAAAGAGTAAGATAAAATGAATAGGGATTAAATGTAAAACATTACTCTTTGGTTCAAAGAAACTTCCTAATACAGAATGAAAAAATGTGACTAATACACCAGTTCATAAAAATTATCTAAAAATTTTAATGAACTGCAAAACCAAAATACTGCAAAAAAATAGCTGCATTATACAAAAGTGAAAAAAGCTACTATAATTTCAATTGATATTTGGAATAAAAAACCAGTATTCAGAACTAGTAACCAAACATAGAGAGGGAATAAGTCCTGCTACATCTACTTTGGTCAGATTAAATCTGGGATATTATGTTCAATTCAGGGGAATCATATTTTATAAAGGATGTTAATAAACTAGAGAGTTTTTAGAGATGGTAAGCAAGACAGAGAACGATCCTCAATGTCATATTATATGGCAATAATTTGGAAGAATTAGGAATGATTATCCTGGAGAAAGAAAGACTAAGTGGTAAACAATAGCTATCTTTAGATATTTGAAGATTTATCACGTGGACAAAAACTATATTGTGATGGCAAAGAATTGGAAATTGTGCGGATGCCTGTTAATTGGGGAATGGCTGAAGAGGTTATAGTATATGATTGTGATGAAATACTATCCTGCTATAAGAAATGATGAACTTGATGATCTTAGAAAAACATGGAAAGATTTACATAAAATAGAGGGCCATGAGACTAAGAGAAAATTATGTACAATAAAAGTAGGCCTGTTTTAAGAGTGACTGAACAAATTAACCATTTTAACTATTTTAAAGTTAAATTAACTACAAAGGACATATGCAGGAAGATGCTATCTGCATCTAGGAAAAAAACTGATAAATAGAAGTATGTATAGAGTGGTTTTACACACATATATATGCATTTGTGTCTAATAGTAACCATCCTTAAGGCAGGGGCTTAGGAGAGAAGGCAAAAAATAAGTATATATGATAACTGTGTTATATATTTAAAAGGAATATCAAATTGTACACAGATTTGCAGTTTCATGTGCAATCATCAAGTTATACTTTGTTATGAAAATGCTTGTTTATTCCATAGATTAGAAATAAAATAAAATTTAAAAATAATTAGCTCCATTGGACAGAACCAGGGATAGTAAATAGAAAGTGTAAAGAGTTCAATTTAGGTTTGGTGTGAACCAGATATAAGATGTCTAAGACCAAAGTCTCATGTATATCAAAGAACAAAATATTAATAGCTCCACTTTTAGTGGTAGCAAAAATCTTGAATTAAAATGAATACCCATTTATTGAGGTATGACTGAACATTGTGGTTCAATATAAAAATTAAATTCAAGAATATCAATATCAATATAAAAGAATATTGTAATCTCTAAGACAGAATGAATATGGGGAATTTAGAAAAACATAGGAAGACTTGGGGGGACTGGCATAATGTAAGAACCAGAAAAACAAAATATACAATGATTTTGATGATGGTCAATTGTTTCTTAGTCATGTCTGATTCTGTGATTTCATTTAGGATTTTCTTTGCAAAGATACTGGAGTGGTTTACCTTTTCCTTCTCTGGGTCATTTTACAAATAAGGAAAGTGAAGCAAACAAAGTTAAATAATTTGCTCAGAGTCACACAGCTAGTAAGTGTCTGAGAACAGTTTTGAACTCAGGGAAATGATTCTTCCTAACTCCAGTCCTGGCACTGTATCCACTGTGTCATACAGCTGTACTATACATAGTGACTACAATAATATAAATAGAAATATATATACTTATTGCATATATATTTATACATAATATATACAAATATAATAATATAAATAAAAGTACTCTAAAGCAAAATTGGACACTGTAGGATTATACTTATTAAACTTATTCTCCCCACAAGGTATGAGTAATAACTATCTCCTTACTTTCATTGAAGATCTGAAAAACTCTAAGTGCTGAACACTATATAGGGATCAAGCTTGATTTCTGTGTAAGTTGCTTGATTTAATTGTTTTTCTATGTTATAAGGGAAGTCTCACATTCTGAAGGAAATGATTGTGAGGTAAGAACAAATAAAACATTAATTTAAAAAAATAATTTGGAATCATCTATCATGGGGGATAATAGGTTCTTTTCTTTAGCTATCCAAAGAAAGACAGATTACAAACTATTGATCATATTATAGGGAATTTTTGTTCAGGTACATATTGGATGAACTCTGATATCCCTTCCTGCACTCAGATTTACTGAATGTGTTTACATTCTGACCAAATGATCATATATTTCATGTTTATAGAACAAGTCAAGCCAGCCCTGACTTTGAGCATTACACATGATCATTTCTAAAATTTTTGACTATACTAGAAGGTTATCATCCAATATCCATGTGGTCAACCGCAATAGAGAGACAGAGAGGCAGTGTTTTCTCTATCAACCATAGCTGTTAATTCCCTAACTAATGCTAAATTACATTCAAAGATCCCTTTGATGCCCTGGAATGGATAGAAGAGTGTGACATATTGACGAGAAGTAACATAATAGTCCAAGTTTCTGAATTAGATTGTGTTTTGTTTTCCTAAAACAATTACAAAGAATTGCAGTCCTATTTATCCTATATTACTTGATCCAGAATAGTCAATAAAAAGGGATCTTCCTCTCAGGAATTTGGTAATGACAAAAAAGGGAGAGGGAGAAATATTAGCCATCTGGATTAACTTGAATTACTTCAGGCTATCTGCATTGGCTTACTTTTCCAGTAATAATAAGAGGTATAATTAGCAGTTTGGTTCCAAAGGGAACTGAAGGTAGAGGTAAACAAAAAAGCTTTTTGTATTTGAACTAGGTACTAAGATCAGTTGTTTCTAGGTTGCTGAAGACAGAAAGTACTGGCAATGTACCTATAAATTTAGTAGCCCCAGAGCAAAGTCCTGAACCTGTAATGTTTTGTAATCTTATTTTCTCTGAACCTCTGAAATCTGAATCTCTGAATCTCTGAAAGACAGATTAGTAGATGCTCAAAATGGAAAAAAAATCCTCAGTCAGTCAATCTTGATAAGCAAATATTTCATGATTCCCTTCCAAATTTAAAGACATTGCTTTTGTTGCTGAGGTAGTGATGTGTATGGGATGGGGGCTGGCGGGATGACATGGACTTATAATAATAAAGAATTATAAGACATGATTCTTCTTCTCCAAAAAGTTTATTCTTTTAATAGAGAGATGGTAAAACCAAAATATAGGAAGCTAAACCATAAAATGAAGCTAAATATAAATGCTATGCAAGTGCTTAAAAATATTATAAGAATATGGAGAATCACTGTGGTCTCAGGGGCTAGGAAAGTCTTCACATTCATGATGGCATTGATAATTATAAAGAAAAAATATGGAAATAACAAGTGGTATGTAAAAATAAAATTCTTTGAAATTTCAAGGGAACTATGGGTTCTTAATTTAATGTTCTTATACTCTATTGTTAATAAGATTAGAACCTAGTTACTGAGAAAAGCAAATTTAGGATGGTATATGAAATTATAGTGAATTCTGTTACTGACAGATTTTGACAGAATCACCTAGGATGCTGCAGATAACTTGCAAGCAGAGAATCTACTAAATTCACTAGAAAGAGACTACTTCAGGGTTTCCTATCGATGATTATTATTAAGTTATTTTGGTCATTTGTTTCATGGTATTTAAATATATTGAGTTTTCTTGGTGATCTTGCTGATGTGCATTTCTCTTCTAAAATTAATACATGATGTGTCTTCTGAGCAGCTTGATCAAATTGATTCTATGTAACAAATTTTGTCACTTTGAGGGATACATGAAATTATGATTCTGTGTATCTAAGTTTATTTAACTATGTCATTGATAGAAACAAGGGATTATGATTTGTGAGGTATAGTGCACTTGTTTCCTGTTGTGAGATTGTGCATATAAATTAAATAAACATGGTAACAATAAACAGGCTTGTTGTACTTTGTTTCCAATCAGTTCCGTGTTTGGATCTTACTTTTGATTCTTGGTCTGCACACAGCTTCCTCAGGAGACAGGTAAGATGATCTGATACTCCCATATCTTTGCTAATTTGTTGTGATGCACATAGTTAAAAGAGAATTAGATATTTTTTTTTCTGGAGCTCCCTTGTTTTCTTCATATTCAGTGAATGTTGGCAATTTGGTCTTTAGTTTCTCTGTCTATTCAAAAAACAGACCACTCTTCTGGTAATTTTTGATTCACATATTGCTGAAGCCTAGCATATAGAATTTTAAGCAATAACTTGTTGGCATGTGAGATAAGGACAACTGTTTGGAAATTTGAATATTTTGGGGTATTTCTCTTCTTAGGGACTAAGATGTAAACTGATCTTTTCCAATCAGTGGCCACAATTGAGTTTTCCAAATTTGATGGCAACTTGTGTACAACACTTTAACAACTCATTTTACAAATAAGAAAGTTGAGGTAAATGGGGTTAAGTAATTTGTCCAGGGTCACACAGGTAGTAAATATATAAGGTCACATTTGAATTGGTGTCTTCCAGGCCTGGTGCTCTATTTACTGAGCCATTTAAATGGATTGAAAGATATATAGAATTTGGATAAGTAGAGAAGTTGGTAGTAGGGAGAATTACTAGATAGAGAAACAATAGAACAATATGAGGCAAAGCATGGAGGTGGAGTTGTACAAAAATACTGTGGGGTAGTGAAGAGATTGTATTTTATGTGTTGAAACCATACCTCTTCCCCCAAATGTATGCCAAATATGTTTAATGTTTCTGAAATGCTGCTAAATAGAATTCCTTGATTAACTAAATATAGAATTCACTCATCATTGAAACAGAAACACCAAAGCTAATAATAAATTCCATTCATCAACAGTAAGTCATTATTTACTGAGCACTTCTATAATATGTGATTGATATATATATACATATATATATATATATATATACACGAGATACAGAATAAGTTTATTATCCTTCCAATTAGTTTAAGAAATAAGATGAGTATCTATTATTTTGCCAATGGCACAATATGCTAGGTGCTGGAAAACAAAGTTTAAAAACTCATAGTTCTTGCCTCCATGGAGCTTGCATTCTTTCTGAACATTAAACCTTATTGTGTTGCACAAGAGCAGAGTGGGAATTGGAAGTTGGATTTTCTCTAAATGCAGTATTTGATTTTCCAAAGATAATATAAAGTACATAAAGCTTAAACAGATATATTTTGGAGCTCAGGTGATGGCATTATTATGTGTTCTGGTTAGCCATATAATGGAAACACAAGCTACAATTCTGGTTACTTATGCAAGAATAGTATATGCTTATGGTTTAGTGTTTCCCAATAACTGTTTTACTATCTTGTATGGTTTTCAATGGCAGTAGATCACAAAAGAAATATACGTCATATTTAAAGTGTTAAAAAGTAGAAAATCTCTCATAAACAGTAGCCAAATTTGTCACATTTTTTTTGTAGTAATATTTTTTCTCCCATATAAAAATCCTTGCTTTTGTAGTTATCACAGAGTAGAAACTTGGCAAAAAGGATCCTGGAATCAACCATGTATGTGTCCAAGTTTCAAAAAAATTGTGAACAAAATTAGACACTGAAATTTATCAATCAATCCCTCCAAAGGCATTTATTGAGTTCTCACTAAATGCTAGGTATTGTACGAAGTACTAGGTGTGCAAGCAAAAAAAATGGGGGGGTGTTTGTCTTAAAAAGGAATAATTAATAAATATAAATGCATCTTACTATAGACACATTTTCAGTTGTCAATGAGTCTTTGAGGTGAAGATTTTAAATACATACCAAGAAAAAAATGTCACAGTTTTCTCTGAATACAAATTAGGAGAGATTCTGCAATTGGAAAATCTGCTGGTTTTAAGGCATAGTTTTGATCATTGGCACTCTGTAATTCAAGGATTTACAAGATAATTTGGAACTTATGTAGCTTTCCTAACAAGGTAGAGAAAGGTACAATCATTATTTTCAGTAGAGACTAGAATTTAGCATGGAATCTCAAATGGGAGACTTGCTTAATAGTAGTGATAATGCCTTTCTTTTGTATCAGTATATTATGCCTTTCAGCATATTTTCCTATAATTACGTCATTTGATCTCAGTAACAATCTTGTTGGCCATGTTCTATATCCCTATTCACTCCATTTTGCACTTCAATATTTCAATGCATTTGTTATCTTATTGTCATAAATGCTTTTACCTGGACAGATTAGAACCCTTTCAGTCCTTTTTAAGCTATGCAATAATTATTCATGTCTTTCCATAATTCCCAATAAAAATGCTTCTAGCCCACTAAAAAAAAACTTTTTTTTCAGTCTCTCAAAAGAACTCCTGTTGTTTTGAGATGCATTTGGGTGGCATAGATGCAAAGGTGTCCAACACATGGCATGTAGGCTACATATGGCTCCTAAGACTCTCAAGTGCTGCCAAACTAGATAAATGTAGTACCTATCTGATTTTAATGCATTGATATATTTTTTTGCTGCGTGACAATTGGGTTTAAATGGCTTGTCTAGGATCATACAACTAGTAAGTCTTAAGTGTCTGAGGTCAGATTTAAACTCAGGTCCTCCTGACTCCAAGGCCAGTCCACTGTACTATCTAGCTGTTCCTTAGTGATGTATCAGTACAATAGAAATAGATGTGATTTTCTCAGGCTATATATGGGATCCTTATATGTAATTGAGTGGCTCCTCTTTCTATTTGATATTGGCACTACCAAGATAGTGAATAGTATATTGAATCTGGAGTTAGAAAGAACTAAGTTGAAATCCAACTGCAGGCATTTACTATCTGTGTGGTCCTACACAAGTCATCTCAGTTTCCTTGTCTAAAAAAATAAAGTATTTCACTCCCATGGTTGTTGTGAAGATAAAATAAAATAGTTGTAAAACACTTTGCAAATCTTAAAGTGCTGTATAAATCATAGTTGTTACTATCATTATTATTAATATTTTTGTTGTTATATTTCACTCTTATGATATGACCAATTTACTTCTTTTTTTTCAAATATCCAAATATCATTTTCTTGTTTTGCTTTATTTTTAGGAGAGAAAAAAAGATAAGTTTCTAACCTTTGGCTTAGACAGAAAAGAGAAGAGGAACAGAGGAGAGAAGAAGAGGGGAGAGAAAAGGAGCAGAGAGGAGAGAAGAGGAGAGAGAAGAGGAAAAGAGAGGAGAAGAGAAAAGATAATTTATGAGCAAGAGTATTATAAAAGAGAAAGAGAGTTTCAGGTGCTGAACAACTTGATAAAGCTAATAGGATGGCCAGGGGTTCTTTTGGGGGATTCTTTCTCTTTGAGATACTTTGAAAATTGATCCTAGAGGAGCCTAAAACTGTGAAACTTATAGCAAATGTTTCTTTTATATTTTTTAGATAAGTAATTTCTTTAGGTGTCAGTGCCACATTCTTAGATAATATATCAGGTATTAAGTTGCCAGAGAACAAATGAGGTAGTTTCACAATTATTGCAGGTGAGAACAAAAACATTGGCAGATCTGTTCCATTCTTCCAGGTTCATCTAAAAATTTCTCTTTTTTCCTTTCATTTGCCTTTTCTATTTCATGTGATGATATAGCTTATAATTTTCCAAATTCTTCCTTTTATAGTTTGCAAATGATTTTGAGCCCTAAACCAGTAGTCATCTTTCTCTTCTTGTTAATGAAAGCAAATGTTTATTGGCTAAAGCAGTTTCTTTGGTAAAGAAAGAAGATACATTTGGATATCTTTATTATGATAAATATTTTATATTGGTTGAATGATTAAAAAATGGTGATATTTTTGCAGTTTAAAGCTTTTTTTAAAACAGATAAAAGAGGTATACGTTATCATTTTCTCGTGTCTTTCTTTTCTTCAAGTTTAGTATTGATTTTTATCTTTAGATAATTAATGATCTGACTGCACAGACATTTAAATCTACTTTCCATAATGATAACCAATAGTAATTTCTTACTTACCATTTTTTGTGGTTTTTTTGAAATTTATTACTACTTTCTTTTGTTTCACCCCTTTCACGAAATTGTTCATGTTATATCAACTCCAAGTTCTTAGTAGAGGGTGTCACTAAGCCTTTAGTTTCCTTTATTTCATCCTCATTTTATAGCTGAACCTCAGAGATATGGAGTGGATTAATTTTAACCATTTAACCAGTCAGTTTTGGAATCCAGTTCAATGTCCTTTCCACTTTGAGAAGCAGTTGGGAAGAGTGGATAGAATGTACACTATAGAGTCAGGAAAGATGGTTTTACAATCCACATTTAAAAACTTAACTAGCCTTGTAATCTTGAGTAAATCTTTTAATTCTCCAAGCCTCTAATGGAAATAATAATAATAATGATAAAGTAATGTTTATTTTACAGGGATATTGTGAAGTTCAAATGAAATAATAATAATATTTGCTAGCATTTACATAACATTTTAAGGTACAAAGCATAGTACTTTTCAAATGAATTATTTTATCTCTATAACAATTCTAGGAGGTGGGTACTTATTCACATTTTACATATGAAACTGAGATAAACAGAAAGTACAACTTGTCCAAGGTCATGCAGCCAGTAAATGCCTGAGTCTAAATTTAAACTCAAGTCCAGTATGTCACCTAGCTATTTTACAATAATCTGTTAATAAAAAATATTTACTTAGAAAGTTTTGCAATCATTCCTTAAAGGACTAATATAGTGGAAAACTACTAAATCATATTCAGTAGTAGTTTGGAGGTAGGGTGTTTTTGTTTGTTGGTTGGTTTTTTTGATTGGTTTATGTAAAGATATGTCTTTAACATTTATTATTGAAAATAACCATGCCTAATTTTTAAGTAAAAAATACTGGATCTACTAATGCATTTTTTATGGAACAAAAATATTTTTCGTATTTTCTTATGAATGTTCTTATCTATGCAAATTAGATTCATAGAATTTGCTTCTGATATTTTTCTTTGAGTAAATATTTTATTGGAATTTTACAAAAGTTGACAACTCCAAAATAAATCACCTAACAAAAGAGTGAACTTTTTATAAAAAGAGAACAGTATGCATGTTTAGATGTAGAAATACATTTGTTATTATTATAACTGAATGCTAAAGCAGGCCTTTATAAGTAATATTGTATGAAGTATTTATATGAGGTGGGAAATAGAATCATTTACATATGAAATATACTGTTGTATCCTACATTAATTTATGATAGCATAAAATATTTATTAAATATATTGCAATGGTACTGAAGAGAAATAATGGAAAGTCAAAATGAATAGAAATAACTGGTTTCAAAGGTATCAGGAGAGCATATACCCATAGACTGAATATACTTAAGATTGGATCAATCAATAAACATTCACTAAATTCTAGGCATTATTAGAAATACAAAAAAGGCAAAAGATAGCCCCTCCCTTCAAAGCACTTACAATCAAAAGAGGGAGATAATATGCAAAAAATACATAGAAATCACACAAGATAAAAATGAAATAACAGAGGGAAAGAAATATAATTAAATAGGGTAGAAAACTTCCTGTAAAAGGTGGGATTTTAGTTAGGACTTAAAGGAAGCCAGGGTAGTTAGTACTCAGAGCAGAGGAGAGAGAGCATTCCATGAACGGGGAACAGGCAGAGAAAATGTCCAACCATTGTATGTATTGGGGAACAGGTTTTAGAAGACTACAAAGTTAGGAGGAAGCAAGGTTATGAAAGGATCATGAAATTTATGCTATAAAAATACTCCTCCCCCAAATAACTGAAAATAAAAACAACCCCAGCAAGAACAACAAAATCTTGAGTATTATGTAATTACAGTAATTAAGTCTGGCCCTAAAGAAATGAAATATGTCCCAAATTATTATTTTTTTGCAGGAGGGGAACTCTGGATATGTAACATTACATATAGTATCAGAATTGGTGAATGTATTGGTTAATTTTGCTAGGATATTTTTTGTTTCTCTCAAAAAAAATTTTTTTTAGATTCTGTGATATGAGATATGACTCGATAGAGAACAGTTGAAGAATAAATTTGGCAGTAAAGATCATGTAAAAACAGAAGATAAGAATAAAATAAATAAGCACATGAATAAATAAATAAATATTTTATATGCAAGGAATGGGAAATTTTCAAGATAAAATCTTACAACATAAAAAACCTTAGAAATAGTTAATAAAAGTATATTATTTATCTGTTACTTTTGGAGTAATTCTCTTTGAATATTTTAAGAAAATAAGCTAGAGTTTTCATTCAGTGGAAATCATTTCCTCCAATTCTTTCCCTGTACTTTTCTCAATTTTCTTTGTTTTCACCTCTTTCACTTTCAGTGGAAGCATTTCTACACATTCCTTTGCTGAGCCAATACTCTAGAAACTTCTATTCCCTTTTCTAACTTTAATAATTATCTTCCTCTGCTAGAATTTTTCTTATTAGCAAAATCACATAATATCATAGATAGATAAAAAGCATGGCAGATGGAATGCCAGGCCTGACATCAGAAAGATCAGAATTCAAATCTAGTCTTGGATCCCTACTAACAGAGCTGGGACAAGACAGTTAACCTTCATTTGCTTCAATTTCCTCATCAATAAAATGAGGATAACAATACACCCACCTCCAAGTGCCTGATATGGAGTAGTTTATAAATTAATCCTTAATTAATTCCTTTCCCTCAATCTAATGAATTACTATAAACTATATAATCTTGTCAGTTTTAAAATGCTAGTTATTATTCTTACTACTACTATTATTATTATAAAAGATATAACAATGGTACAACTCAGAATTAAAGAATAAAAGGAATTACACATTCTCAAAAGTTGTTTTAGACACTTCCCCTCCTCTTTTTCAATTCTGGACCAACTCTCTTTTTCTGCTAGTAATAGCCCCCCAAGATATACATGCTGATGTATTAAGCTTAATGGATTGTCTAAACTCCTTGGACAGAATAAATTCTTCTGGATCTCATTTAATAGACTTTTTCAGGGTTTGATAAAATCAATGCAATGCTGTCTACAAATGGCAACATCTGGAGAACCTCATCATGTATAGGAAATAGCTCTCTAATTTCGACTTGTACTGGATTTCCTTCATGATAGTGGCAGATACCTTTGATGAACACTGTTAAGTTTCATTAGACATTAATAATCTGAGAGTCATCTAACAAATGTGTTTTCATTGTTACATTTTTTAAGGAATTATATATGATTTTGAAATTAACTTGTTGGTAGAGAGACTTTTTGTTTGGTAGAGGTACCTTTTTGTGCCATTGAATTATATATATATACATATATATATATATATATATATATATATATATATATATACATATGTATGTATGTAGGTATGTATGTATATAGATTACTGAGGCAATTGGGGGTAAGTGGCTTACCCAGGGTCACACAGATAGGAAGTGTTAAGTGTCTAAGACCACATTTGAACTCAAGTCCTCCTGCCTTCAGGGCTGGTGCTCTATCCAGTGCACAAATGAGCTGCTCCCACTACATTTTTAAGAGTCCAGAAACACATTGGGACCTTGCATTCTAGACATTTTTCAATTTGTGCAGATGTAACTATTGTGAAATACTGCTCATGTAAGCTAAACTACTTCTTTTTAATTGCCTAAATAAAGAAGAAAAAGTACATATACTTGTAGTAGTTTTTAGTATTCTTTTGGTTTCCTTTTGGGATTCAATAATTAAGTCTGACTTTCCCCCACATATTTGATGTTTCTCCCTTTTGCACACACCTTCAGAATTGATTATTCAATCTTAAAATATATATGCTTCCAGTATGGATTTCCTCTGTACATTCTTCCTCTAGTCCAGCTGATTTTTCTATCTTTGTTTTCTTCAGTGCCATTACTACTTGCTGCATCAACACATCTGGAACTATGATGTTAGAATCCAAATATGACATTTTCCCAATCTTTGGTGGTAAAAAGAGAAATTATAAAAATCTTTTCTGTCTTTTGCCTGATTGTTGTTTTTTCTAGTTACATTATTAATATTATTGGAATGACTTTGATTATTCAGATCTTTTGGTTTTCTCACTACTGCTTTATGAGATGATTTCAACTGTTCTTAATTGTACATCATTATTCTGAAACATTTAGCACATTAATTTATATTTTAAATGGATGTTGCTCTTTAATGTTATAGCCTTTCACTTGGTACATAAGTTGAATGTATTGATAAAAATAATTTTTAAGTTCTTTTGGCTTAATTATGGAAATGATTAAAATTGCAAAACATGTATAACATTATTATATTTTTCATCTTTCCCCCCTTTTTGTTCTATTTTTTTATTTTCTGGAGTCATTTAAAATGTCACATCTGCATTTTTGAACTTTTTTACCCATTGTTGCTTGTTCTGCCTTGCAGAGCAAAAAGCACAAATTCAACTATGAGATTATTCAGGGCAGTTCCAATGCACTGGTGATGGAGAGAGCCATCTGTACTCAGAGAAAGGACTATGAGCACTGGGAGTGGATAACAACAGAGTGTTTTCTTGTTTTTTTGGTTGTTGTTTGCTTGCCTTTTGTTTTCTTTCTCATTTTTTCCTTTTTGATCTGATTTTTCTTATGCAGCATGATAAATAATGATAAATAAAACTAAGAGTTTATGAAAAAAACAACAAAATAGATAAACATTTAGTTAATTTGATTAGAAAAATTGTTAGTTTCAAAAATGAAAAGGAAGAACTTACCACCAAAGAAGAAGAAATTAGAGCAATAATTAGGAGTTATTTTGCTCAACTATATGCCAACAAATTTGATAATCTAAATGAAATGGAGGAATATCTACAAAAATATAGATTGCCTAAGTTAACAGAAGAGGAAATAAATTATCAAATTGTCCCAGTTTTAGAAAAAGAAATGTAATAAGCTATTAATAAACTCCCTAAGAAAAAAATCTCCAGGGCCAGATGGATTTACATGTGAATTCTACCAAACATTCAAAGAACAATTAATTCCAATACTATGTAACTTATTTGAAAAAAAAAGGGAAAGGAATCCTACCAAATTTCTTTTATGTCACAGAGATAGTGTTGACAGCTAAACCAGGTAGGGTGAAAACAGAGAAAGAAAACTATAGACCAATTTCCCTAATGAATATGGATGCAAAAATCTTAAATAAAATATTAATAATGAGATTATAGAAAGTCATCTCCAAGATAATACACTATGACCAAATAGAATTTATACCAGGAATGCAAGGCTGCTTCAATATTAGGAAAATGATAAGGATAATCAACTATATCAAACTCATCTGATTATCTCAATAGATGCAGAAAAAGCATTTGATAAAATCCAACACCCATTTCTATTAAAAGCACTAGAAAATATACAATAAATGGACTTTTCTTTAAAATGATCAGTAGCATCTATTTAAAATTATAAGTAAGCATCATATGTAATATGTAAACTAGAACCATTCAGGAGTGAAACAAGGTTGCCCACTGTCAACATTACTATTTAATATTGTATTAGAAATGTTAGCTTTGGTAATAAGGGAAGAAAAAAAGATTAAAGTAATTAGAATATGTAATGAGGACACCAAATTATCACTCTTTGCAGACAATATGATGGTATACTTAAAGAACCCTAGAGACTCAACTAAAAAACTACTAGAAACAATTCACAACTTCAGCAAAGTTGCAAGATACAAAATAAATCCACATAAATCATCAGCATTTTTATGTATTACCAACAAAGTCCAGCAGCAAGTGATACAAAAAGAAATTCCATTCAAAATAACTGTTGATAGTATAAAATATTTGGGCATGTATCTGCCAAGAGAAAGTCAGGAACTATGCAAACACAACTACAAAACACCACACAAATAAAGTCAGACCTAATCAGTTGGAAAAATATGAAGTGCTCATGGGTAGGCTGGGTGAATATAACAAAAATGATAATACTACCTAAATTAATCTACTTATTTAGTGCCATGCCAATCAAACTCCCAAGGAATTATTTTATAGATCTAAAAAAATAATAACAAAATTCATCTGGAAGAACAAAAGATCAAGAATTTCAAGGAAATCAATGGAAAAAATGCTAATGAAGGTGGCCTAGATGTAACAGACCTAAAACTATATTATAAAGTAGTGGTCATCAAAACCATTAGGTACTGGCTAAGAAATAGAATAGTCAATCAGTGGAATAGATTTGGATCATGGGACAAAATAAGCAATAACTATAGCAAGCTAGTGTTTGACAAAAACTGCTGGGAAAATTGGAAACTAGTATGAAAGAAATTAGGGTTTGACCCACACCTAACAGCACATACCAAGATAAGATCTAAATGGGTTTATGATTTAGATATAATAAGTGATTTTATAAGCATATTAGAGGAATATAGGATAGTTTAGCTCTTAGATCTGTGGAGAAGAAAGGTAGTTGTAGTCAAAGAAGAACTGGAAGTCATAATTGAACACCAGATACATAATTTTGATTATATTGTTAAAATTTTTTATACAAACAAAACTAATGCAGACAAGATCAGAAGAGAAGAAATAAATTGGGAAATCATTTTTACATTTAAGGGTTCTGATAAAGGCCACATTTCTAAAATATATGGAGAATTGACTCAAATTTATAAGAATTCAAGCCATTCTCTGATTGATAAATGGTCAAAGGATATGAACAAGGCAATTTTCAGATGAAGAAATTAAAACTATTTCTAATTATATGAGAAGATGATCTAAATTATTATTGATCAGAGAAATGCAAATTAAGACAACTCTGATGTATCACTACACACCTGTCAGATTGGCTAAGAAAAGACAAGGATGAATGTTGGAGGGGATGTGGGGAACACATAATGGAGTTGTGAACAGATCCAGCTATTCTGAAGAGCAATTCGAAACTATATTCAAAAAGTTATCAAACTGTACATACCCTTTGACCCAGCAGTGCTTCTATTGGGCCTATATTCCAAAGAAATCTTAAAGGAAAAAAAAGGGACCCACATGTACAAAAATATTTGTGGGAGCCCTTTTTGTAGTGTCAACAAACTGGAAACTGAATGGATGCCCATTGGTTGGACAATGGCTGAATAAGTTGTTATATGAATGTTATGGAATGTTATTGTTCTATAAGAAATGATTTTAGAAAGGCCTGGAGAGACTTACATGAAGAGATGCTAAGTGAAATGAGCAGAACCAGGAGATCATTGTACATGACAATATCAATATATATAATGATCACTTCTCATAAACATGACTCTTTCCAACACTGAGATGATGCCAGTTCCAATGATCTTGTGATGAAGAGAGCCATCTACACTCAATGAGAGGATTGTAGGAACTGAATGTGGATCACAGCATAACAGTCTCACTCTATTTGTTGCTGTTCGCTTGTATATTGTTTTCTTACTCATTTACTTTCTTTTTTATCTAATTTCTCTTCTGCAGCAAGAAAATTGTATAAATATGTTCATACATATTGGATTTAACATATATTTTAACATGTTTAACATATATTGGATTGCTTGCCATCTAGGGGAAGGGGTGAGGGGAAAGAGAAGAATATTTGAAACACAAGGCTATGCAAAAGTCAATGTCAAATTACCCATGCATATGTTTTGAAAATAAAACAGTTTTATAAAAAAAGTTTTCTTCTCAATGAAAAAAAAGTTATTGAACTATTAACTCAATATGAGCTTTTGTTCTTTCCTACTTTTAAAATCAGAGTGGAATAGAATAGAATAGAATGCATCACTTGTAGAATTTTATTTAGAGAAAAGCAGGTCTTCTCTTTTTGTTTTCAAAGGGAAGCAAGATAACTAAGTTATCCATAGACCACCTTAGCAGTTACAATTTGAAATGGGATATAAAATTAAACGTTAGGTTTTGTCCTAAAATTTTCTTGTAACAACATATTATCTATAAATACTATATTATTTCAAAATGCTCAAAGCAAAAAATACAAAACACAGAGCATATTTAAGAAGATAAAATAAGCTTTTTCAGGATTTTTGTAGTTTTTTTGTCCCTTCCAGTTTGAAAACTGCAATGAGACAGGTGAGCAATACACTAGTACTGATTAGATGCTTATTTGGTAAAAGAAAAAATTAAATGCAGAGGAGGAATTAAATATTTCAATATATTTTGAAGTGATGTTATATTTATTACATATAGTATATGTATCATATAATATATTATTATATATGATTTGTTTTATATATGTACACTTATATTCATATTATATATATATTATAGTGATGATATATTTCCTTTTAACAAAGCACATAAGCTTCATAGCTATAGAAGCAGTGGTGACATACTGGATGGAGGAATGGGCCTGGATTCAGAAAAATCTCAATTCAGTTGTGGCCTCAGATAATTACTGTGTCACTTTTAGCAAGTTACTTAATCTTTCTTTGTCTCAACTTTCTCAATTTTAAAACTGTAGTAATAATAGCATCTATCTACTAGGGTGGTTGTGAAGACCAAATGAGGTTATATTTGTTAAAGTACTTTGCACAATAATTAGTGTATACTTTTTGCTGTTTGTCATTTGATTTTGAGAGACCAAGTGCACCATGGAGTGATGTCTTGACTTATTTATGAATGGGATTTAAATGAAACAGATGCATAAAGTCAGTCTCAAGCTCTTTCTTACAGTGTCACTGATGTACAATTACAAGACAAAAGTCAAAATGACTAGCAATAGCCTACAGTGCAGTGGATCACTCCAAGGCTATCTTCAATATATGACCAAGCTCTATGTGCTCTACATTGTCTACCTCAACCTCTTTCATGATGACTGGAACAAATTGTTATCATCCACCCATTCCACTGTTGGAAATCTTCACACACTTGGAATAGACATTTCCATAATTCAACTATGTTGAGGTCCTTTGGTTACTTCAAACTGGTTTAACCCATTTGCCAAGATGGTTTATCTGGGTGTGGCTGCTAAATATATTAAAGCTTCTTGAAGTCAAAGCTGAGAATTGAATGCCAGGTAGACAGCAGAGAAGGACATGCAACTTGAAAAAGCCTCAGCAAAACCTCATATTAGAGGTGGTAGTGCTCCTTAAATACTCCATACACTATGGTGTTAGTAGAGTTAGTTGCGATGGTAGTAAATGCTATGTAATTATTTATCCCTACCTATGTTCAGAGTTTAGGAATAGCATCCAGAATAGTTTGTTGCAGAACAGTATATTATTATACCCTTCTTTTCCCCACCCTCCAATCCTTCACCGTATAATCTATGATTTTAATAGTGTGAGGAGCTCTTAGAATATAAATTCTCTCAACTGATAAAAATGCATTGTTGTCTACTTTTCTGCAAGTCATTGTCATAGAGAATTTCAGGGGAAACAGAGATATTAAGTGCCTTGGGAAGAAATCTGTATCTGCACTCAGAGGATATGAGGACAAATCTTTACTTGACCATTAACAACTATTTAAATCTTTTTGTTCTCAATATCTGTATCTATATAATAAGGGAGTTGGACTTTGTGGTCACAAAGGTCACTTTATATTCTAAATCTATGACATTGTGATTTGTTCATGGTTAAAAAGTGGATAAGAATGAAGCTAGATAACACCATGGATAGAATACTTGGCCTGGAGTCAAGAAGACCCATCTTCCTGTGTTCCAATCTAGCCTCAGAAATTTATTGGCTTTGTGACATGGATAAATTGTTTAACCCTGTTTGCCTCAGTTTCCTCATTTATAAAATGAACTAGAGAAGGAAATCATCAACTACTCCATTTCTTAAAAAAAAACACACCACCACCACCACCACCAACACCAACAACAAAATCCAACCCAAAAACAATCATAAAGAGTTGGATAAAATTGAAGTGATTGAACATCAACAAAAACACAAGGATCTTACAATCTAAAGTGGTGCCAACAAGCAAACAAATATGTGTAAATATTCTAAATACAGGATAAATAATTAATAGAGGAAAGTCACTAGAATTTTGGAAGCTTATTCCTGAATTTGAGGAGTAGGCAGCATCCAATGGGTTGAGTCAGTTCCCTGAAGCTGTTCAATACAGCTGTCTAGTGCTGATTATTTGAAGGTAAATTGACTAAAGCCTAGAAGAAAACAAACCTAATAAACAAAGATTAAGGAAAGAAAATGACTGGTTGAAGGGGTCTCCAAATGCAGACATTCCTCGTTAGGTCTTTCAGAAATAATTTTAGAAGGCTCATATTACAGTTTGTAGTTTGGCCAAAAAGTTATTTCCTCTCTGTGAGAGCCCACAAGGTTGAATCAGAGAGAGAGTCAGAGACAGACATCAGAGACAGAGAGACAGACAAAGAGACAGAGAGAGACGGAGAGAGAGAAAGATGGAGAGAGTCAGAGAGACAGAGAGAGACATACAGACAGAAAGAGACACACAGAGAGAGACAGAGACAGAGACAGAGAGAGAGCACTTAGAGACAGAGCTCTCATTTTTGGGAAGTGTGGCTAAAGTAAATATGATCAATTGTTCTCTATCTTCCCTGAAGTTGGGATATATCAGGCTAAACAGACTTCTGTAAAGAGAAAGATGGATATCATTTCTTATAATAGAGACTATGTTATCTTCTAGGAGAGACCTTGAATTTAGTTGATAAGAAAACCCAGAAATAATAATTAAAAGGAGAAGGGATGAGGCAAAGTCTTCAGAGATCTCAGTTTTCTGAGACCACCACACGTCCTTTTAACCAAAGCCTACAAAATAAAAGACCCACTTAAGGCTAGATTGTTGATTAGAAGTGGCATGCCAAAACAAAGTGAGTAGGCAAGATCTGTATGAAGGAGACTGCTGCTTTGGGGAGCTGAAGTTACATTCAACCAGAAAGCAATTTTCAGAAAGGAGGATCCCACCAGATTAACTAAGGCATTCAACCTTCCTTAATGAGTATCTGAGATCCTTACATGAGGTATATGTGTAAAGTCTGTCTGCCAGTTTTTTCCTAGACAAATATTCCTCCTCTGAACAGGTTTTAAAAGAGGAAGGGTTTAATAATACTTTCAAGAATCACTTGGGCACAAAATATCAGATTTTGGCCATGTCTGATAAGTCTGTCTTATACTTTCTCCTAGTTTGTGACCAATGAATTGGCATAAACCTAAAGGAAGTTTCCACTGACTTGTCTCTGGGATTAGAAGCTGGCCTGAGGTCTTTAAAACCACCCAGAGAGGGGATGAGTATGTTCCCTCTATGCCAGGGACTGTTGTAGGATAGAATATAAAAATTGGAGAACTGGTGGAGAAAAGACTGATGTAAAAGATTGGCCAGCAGCCTTGTTTTGTGGATGCATCAGTTAGCCAATTTCTTATAGTTTGATCTGAGCATATCATATAAGTTATTTATTAAAAAAGTTTGTGCCATAGAACATATGGAACAAACAGATTTTATTCCCACCTTAAGAATAAACTTAAATAAAATTAAATTTCTCATTGACATAACAAAATATTCCATAAGTTACATCTTCTAAGAGTTGTACTAAACACCAGCCCTGAAGTCATGAGGACTTGAGTTCAAATCTGGTCTCAGATATTTAACACTTCCTAGCTGTGTGACTCTGGGCAAGTCACTTAACCCCAATTGCCTCAGAAAAAAAATTGTATTAAAATTATCTTCCCTAAGTCACTGCACGAGGTCTCTCACTGTTGGGTCTCACAAAAAGTTGCATCAAATGACTAAATCTTCTTAGATTTTGTAAGATTTGGAGATCTTACACGTGTGTGTGTGTGTGTGTGTGTGTGTGTGTGTGTGTGTGTGTATTTGGTGAGGCAATTGGAATTAAGTAACTAGCTCAGGGTCACACAGCTAGGGAATGTTAAGTGTCTGAGATCAAATCTGAACTCAGGTCTTCCTGACTTCAGG
This sequence comes from Myrmecobius fasciatus, assembly GCA_023553655.1. NCBI lineage: Eukaryota > Metazoa > Chordata > Mammalia > Dasyuromorphia > Myrmecobiidae > Myrmecobius > Myrmecobius fasciatus. The sequence continues at coordinate 351,839 of JAJPUD010001050.1, forward strand.
CCTGGTGCTCTATCCACTGTGCCACCTAGCTGCCCCTACAAACATATTTCTAATAAGATATATCTCTAGTAACAGACAGATTACTAAGCCTGAATATTCATCAACCCAATGATGGAAAATTGTTATTTACCTAATGACTACACATTTTCAGATAGAAAACAGCAAGATTTTACATACCTATACTTTTCTCATGGATTTTAAACTGACCACTTACAGAGACATTATTATAACAGCAAAAAGCATCCATCCTTAGCTCTGTTTGGCTTCAGTTAATAGTCATAGTTGACAATAAATCAATCAGTAACAATTTTACCTCATAGACAGACTCAGGGATAAGCAGGTGGGAAACATTCTTGTTTAAAGGAACTGGGAAACTGAGCCAGAAGGATCTGACCTTAAGCAGAGGCCAAGGTTGTCATCCCAGCTCTTGCCCAGATATAGCAGTCTATTTGTAATAGTTCATTTGATGTAGTAAGTCTTGTCAACTGTTATGGAAACATTTCTAGGATACTTATAGGTTTAAATTCTCTAACCTTTTTAAACTCATAAGGTCCATTAGGGAAATTTTCACTCTACCTTCAAACAATGGCCTCTCAGAGGCTTGTCATTTATTCTTCTATGTTAGCCAAACATGGGAAGTTCTGCTCAAAACTGGCATGCTATTTTATCCAATATATAAGGTACTCTGTGTGTGTGTATGTGTGTTTCATTCAATATGTGGAAGTATACTTCTTTCTCATTTATTTGGTTACTACTTGTCTTTTGTTGATTCCATAGAAATGTCTATGACTTGTTCATGCTCGATCCATATGTCTGATTTGTCATTTATTTGAGAAGTCTAGGAACTCTATAAATATTGAGGCAAGGGTTTGGTAAACCTCTCTTATATGTGTATCTATATGTTTTGGGGCAAAATCAAATGGTCATGGTAAATACCAGATTAGAGATAATCAAATGATAGGACCTTTATCCAAACAAAGATATAAAGGGGAAAGTGAGAATATTAAAATTAACCCTATTTATATTTAAATTATTTTTTTTCTGTAACTGCCTAAAGTCATGATTCTCTGTCTGAACTTAGCCTGAAGGGCTCATATCTTCATAACATCAAGCTATACTTCAAGGATTCCCAAAGAAGGCTGCAGTCTTATCTTTGCTTTGCAGGTAGACTTAAACAATGAACAGGAGGGAGAGCAGGGGGTTGTTGCTCATTCCTCAATACCAACTTCCAACAAATGATATTGTTCCCTATGCCTTAGCTGTGTAATCAATCATGTTAACCTCAGCCTCATCATGTTCCCTTTTTTTTGCTCTGTATTCCCTAAAACATATAAAAGAGGAGGTATCCTTTTTTTTTAGAAATCAAGGAAACCATCAGTCAATTTTATTCTCAGATTACTAGCCCTGATAATAAAGTTATCTTGTATAAGATATGCCTCACTTTACCTTTTGTTAAATCTCACTTCTCACAGAGGTCTTTTGAGTTGTAATTGGATCACAGGGCTATTCTGTGCTTTGTGCATCTTAAAAAAAAATCAAAGATAAATTATTCGATTCTCAGAACCTTCTTGAAGTAGATTACAGAAATCTTTCCTATGAGAAATAGAGATTATTTTTGGGAGAGAGAGCTTTAGTTACCTCTTATGAATTTCCTGTAGTTAACCTAAGAGGACTAAAATAGACTCATCTGTAGGACATGCAGGATACAGATATATTAATATGATACTAAGTAACCCACTACAAACTCCTATTTTCTCCTTGTTTGCTGAGTTCTGACATTTCTTTTAAAAGGAGAAACATCTTTCATTGCTCAATTAGAAAAGTGATTTAAAATGTGAATGTTTAGTTAAGGTAATATTTTATAGTAAATGTGTCTCAATTAAAGTAGAATAAATCAAGTGAAAATAATTATTATGACAATAATAACTAACATTTAGGCAACACGCTAAGGTGTAGCAAATGCTTTCCTTCTATTTTAGTCTTATCTGTTCTGATAGTGGAGTTAAAGTGAAAAGAATAGGAAGAACTTGAAATCCTGAAATGGGTAGAAGGATAGGTAAAGAGATAAAAAGAATTGAGGGATATGAAGGGGAAAAAAAAGGAAGCTGGGAATGGGTGGGGCAGAACCTTAACAGCTACACACATTTCCAACATATGTTAATGTTGGGCAGCTAGGTGGCATAGTGGACAGAGCACCAGCTCTGAAGTCAGGAAGACCTGAGTTCAAATCTGGCCTCAGATACAACACTTCCTAGCTGTGTGACCCTGGGCAAGTCACTTAACCCCAACTGCCAAAACAAAAACAAACAAACAAAACTTATCAAGGATTGGACTTGACAATTTGGCACCAAACATTAGAAATTTTATTTTCACAACACATCTTGCATCTGTTCTCAGGTTAGGGTATTAGGTTGTGTTTAATGTTCATAGTTCTCTGTCTATAATCCCATAAATGTAGATAATTAGAGTGTAAACTCCTTGAGCATAGAAAAGGTACTAGATTTTGTCATAATGCTCACATTTTACTTCAGGAGCTTATCACCTCTCAACTAAGATATTTGTATTTGAACTCCTGGCTTCCAATCTCTTTCCCTTCTAAAACCAATATTCCATCTGTCATCTATGTGCCTCTGTCTGGGCCAGTCCCTGATCCCTGGAATACACTCCCTTACTCTCCTGCCTCTTGAAATATCTAATCTCATTTAAGCTTTTGCTGATAAACTACTTCTTAAAGGAAGCCATTCTTAAGGCCCTGTGTTCAAATTACTATGTACATGCTTATCTATTTCACAGTGTATTTCCTAGCAAAATATAAACTTCTTAATAACAGGAACCGATTTTTCATTTTTTTTTGTACTCCCACACCTGAGTACCATAATTTTCTTGCAGCTAGCACTAACAAAATATTTATTGAACTGGATTCCATTGGGTACGGTCCTGCTTTTGCAAATGCAGGCATCTCTGTTTCCTGTAATTTTTCAGACTCTAAAATTTTGCTTTTAACATGAGCTTCTTTCTGTAGAAGAACTTTATTTCCAAGGGATTAATTATTTGAAGCATTTAGGTATACTACAGATCATTCTTTGATTAAAGTATAGGATGATAAACTCCTACCATTAAGGTATGTTATTCTTTTGATGAACTTGCCAATCTTCCTGATGATGAACGATACCCAATATTTTTACAAGTTCTTCTCTCTCTCAAAAACCAATATCAGTCACTAATCTATAGTTTAACATGTAGCTTCTATCTAGAAGGATAAAAGGACAATCTGATGTTCATTAAAGTTGTGAATATCAGAAATGTTCTTTGACTTGATTCATCAGTTATCAAAGGATAACAACAAAAACAAAAGAAATATAGGATTTTCATTGTTGTGATTTTTTTCTGAATTTCTATAGAAATTCCAAAATCACATTTTATTTGTCTCATTATATTTTCATGTATTTTCCCCAATAAACAGACCATTAAGAAAACCAAATCAATTATGTAACCAAATTTTTAAAAAAATTGACTAAATTGTTCATTTCATTGGCATAGGAGACTCCATCCCATTGCAGATTAGGAAAGGAGGAGAGAAGGAAGGTAAGGGAACAAACCTTTGTTAAATTACTTACTGTGGACAGGCATTTGGCAAAGCGCTCAAGAAATATTAGCTCATTTGACACATCTCAGATTGGGGCCTTTTCTGAAACTTACTGTATAAAAAATTGTGTGAAGAGACGAAATATTTCAGCTAGTATTTAGATGTAGAATTTAAATCCTAGTCTTGGTTGACAGGGATATGGAACACACTTCTTAGATCTATATCTAGGGATCTTGGGGAAAAGAAACAGGAGTACAGAAGAAATTTAAGGTTAAAGGTAAATGCGAGTGATGAGACTATTGGCAATGCAGAGAGTTCTAGAAAGTTAAGATTGAACTTTGGGGAAGATTATCCTTCCTATCTCTATAAGAAATTAGTATCAAAGAATATATATTATTCTGTCCTCAGTAACTACTTGGAGTAGAGCATGGCCACCTTTCTTAAGAGAAAAGGAATCTTTTGTAAATGAGACCTATACTTTATCCAATATACCATAATGCCTCTCTATGCCCAAATATTAAAAAATTGATTTTCTTTATACATATTATCTCATTTGATAGCTACAACCCTGAGAGACTGATACCATTTTATCCCCATTTTCGAGATGAGAAAATTAAGGTTCGGAGAGTTTTACTAACTTGTTCAGATTCATATAACTTTTAAGTATAAGAGAAAGAACTCAAATCTAAATATAAACACATATATATAGAAACACAGACAGATAAACAGACACACACACACACACACATACCTGGACTAAAGAATGGTATGCTCATGTTTAACCCATGTTGGATTACTTGCTGTCTATGGGAGGAGGGAGGTAAAGAGTGTGGGAGAAAAATTTGGAACATAAGGATGTTTTGTAAGGGTAAATGCTGAAAATTATTTTTGCATGTATTTGGAAAAATAAAAAAAGTTAATATATAAAAAAGGATGGTATGCTGTAATGGGAAGGAGATTCTATATACATTACTCAGATGATTAAAAAGTCACCTCTATCTACATGTACAGTTTCTTTGGCACTGACAATCCTTTTAGAGAAGTGTCATAATATAAGTATATTAAGTAGTTGGCTGAGAGGCAGGAGATTTGGTTTTAGGCCTTAACTGTGACTTTGGGAAAGTCATTTAGTATCTCTGAACCTTAGCTCTTCATAAACTCTCAAGTGGTAGATATAAGATGAGGTGTTTTATTACTGATGGCATGTTGCATTAATATTTCCCTCCTTAGAAGCATTACTTTCCTATGCTAAGTAGTGAATAAACTTGCCATTTTATTATTGCTCAGGGAGAAAAAAGAAAAATGAAACTTCCCTTCAAAATCACAGTGCATTTTGCATGTGGAATCAAGTGCAAACATAAATGTCTTGCATGTGTTTATCCCACTTCCTCTTGGAGCAAAGTGAGCTTTAGACAAGATTATCAGAAGACTCAAATGGGTTTCTGAGCATTACGTTTTTAAAGTGCAAAGTCTTGATAAATTTTGTGGGATCAAAGAGATATGAATTTATTGAATCCTTTCAGAAATATAACTTATGATAAAAATTGAAGGATTTGGAATGTTTAGTACATTATCTATGATTTAATTGACACATTTTTGTTTGTGGAAAAAACAATAACATGGGGCAGTCAGCTGAATCATTATTAAAGTCCTTAAAGTTTTACCTTTAAAAAGTTTAATTGTTGCTTTTTGTTTTTCAGCCATAGTCATTTCCCTTCACCCCACTGAAACTTTTCTTGTACCAAAGACAAATATTAAATTTATCTTGTAAAATAAACATTGGTCTTTTTAAAGCAGCATGGCAAAGAGGAGACAGACTAATGAAAGCCTACTCCAGAAACATGACGGTGATGGCCCTACGACATTTCTCCTCTTCAAACATTTTGGAATTCTTAAGATTTGTTATTTTGGAATAACAAAACTTCAAGAAACAATGAGTTGTTTTTGAGATGAGTGGGATAGTAACAACATAAGTTCACTTTTTATCTTTTCCCATAAACAATAAAAGACAATAGCACAAATTGCAATATGACCAACTTTTTTAATAGGTTAAGTGCAAATTTATAATTTTGGGGTCCTTTATGAGAAGGATCAAGATTTTCCATAACTTTAATATACATTGAAGATCAAGTAATGCCCCATGACTGTTCATTAGATTAGTTTATTGACCATTCCATATTAGGAATGTGATAACAGGTATGAGCATTAATTAATGAGTAGAGAGGCAGTATTCTTTGGTAATAGAATCAAAGTGAGGCAGATCTGGGTTCAATTTACTTTTTACACATATTAGCTATGACCACAAACTAGTCAGTTATTTCTTATTTGCACAGTTATGTCCATGAGTTGTCTGTTAATTCATGCTTAGAGAGTGTTTCCAAACTGCTAGGTAATCCTCTACACTTTTAAAAGTAGAGGTATGGATCAAAAACAATTTAACTAACAGGTGTGTGATAATTTGAAAATTTTCAGGGCTTTAGAAAAAACAGTTCTTATACTTCACTCATTTTAATATTTGTAAACCATTTAACATGCATAAGACATTAGGCCCAGAGTATAAAACTCATCGATTATTAGAACTGGTAGTGTCCAGATCACTAAATTCAGATAATTTTTATCTCAAAGTATAATGGACCTTCTATTATGCCACAGTTTTTTCATATTTTTTCTTTTTTATTATTAAAGCTTTTTATTTTCAAAACATATTCGATAATTTTCAACATTCACATTTACAAAACATTGTGTTCCAAATTTTTCCCTTCTTTCCTCCCACCTCCTGCCCTAGACAGCAAATAATCTAATATATGTTAAACATGTGCAATTCTTCTATACATATTTCCACAATCATCATGCTGCACAAGAAAAATCAGATAAAAAAGGGAAAAAATGAGAAAGAAAACAAAATGTAAGCAAACAAAAAAGTGAAAATACTATGTTGCAATCCACATTCAGTCCCCAGATTTCTCTCTCTGGGTGCAAATTACTTTATCACAAAACCATTGGAACTGGCCTGAATCACCTCACTGTTGAAAGGAGCCACATCCATCAGAATTGATTATTGTAAAATCTTGTTGTTGCTGTGTACAATGTTCTCTACTCACTTTCCTCACCATTAGTTCAGGTAAGTCTCTCCAGGCCTCTCTGAAATCATCCTGCTCATCTTTTCTTAGAGAATAATCTTATTCCATAACATTCATATACTATAAATTATTTAGCCACTTTCCAACTGATGGACATTGACTCAGTTTCGTTTCTTGACACTACAAAATGGGTTACCACACACATTTTTGCACATGTGGATCCCTTTTCCTCCTTTAAGATCTCCATGAGATACAGGCCCAGTAGAGCTAGATTAAAGCTTACTCACAGTTTGATAGTCCTTTGAGCATAGTACCGAATTGCTCTCCAGAATTGTTGAATCAGTTCGCAACTTTACCAACAATGTATGTGTCCCAGTTTTCCCACATCCTCTCCAACATTTGTCATTAAGTTTTCCTATTATCTCAACTAATTTGAGAGGCGTGTAGTGGTACTTCAGAGTTGTCTTAATTTGCATTTCTCTGATCAATAGTGATTTAGGACATCTCATATGACTAGAGATGGTTTTAATTTCTTCATTTGAAAATTGTCTGTTCATATCCTTTGACCATTTATCTATTGGAGAGTCTTGAAATCTTGTAAATCTGAGTCAATTCTCTATATATTTTAGAAATGAGGTCTTTATCAGAATCCTTGAAGGTAAAATTTCCCCCTACCCAGTTTATTGCTTCCTTTCTAATCTTTTCTGTATAGATTTTGTGTGTACAAAACCCTTTTAACTTGATATAATCAGGATTATCCATTTTGTGTTCCACAATGTACTCCTGTTCTTATTTGGCCACAAATTCCTTCCTTTTCCACAGATCTAAGAGGCAGACTTTCCTTTGTTTTTCTAATTTGCTTATAATATCATTCTTTATATAAATCATGAACCCATTTCGATCTAATCCTGTTATAGGGTGTTAGGTGTAAGTCAATGCCTATTTTCTGCCATAGTGATTTCCAATTTTTCCAGCAATTTTTGTCAAATAGTGAGTTCTTTTATTAAAAACTGGGCTCTTTGGATTTGTCAAACATTGTATTACTATAGTCATTGACTATTGTGCCTTGTGAACTTAACAATTCCACTGATTGACTATTCTATTTCTTAGCCACTATCAAATGATTTTGATGACCATTGCTTTATAATATAATTTTAGGTCAGATAGGCCACTTCATTTACTAGGCCACCTTCATTTGCATTTTTCATTAATTCCCTTGAAATTCTTGGCCTTTCGTTTTTCCAGATGAACTTTGTTATTATTTTTCCTAGACCTGTAAAATAATTTCTTTGGAGTTTGATTGGTATGGCACAAGTAGATTAATTTAGGCAATATTGTTATTTTTATTATATTTGCTCAGCCTACCCATGAGCACTCGATATTTTTCAAATTGATAAGACCTGACTTTATTTGTGTGGAAATGTTTTGTAATTGTGTTCAAATGGCTCCTGACTTTTCCTTGTTGGGTTGACTCCCAAATATTTTATATTATCTACAGTTATTTTAAATAAAATTTCTCTTTGTATCTCTTCCTGCTGCATTTTCTTGGTAATATCTAAAATGCTGATGATCTGTGTAGGCTTATTTGTATTCTGTAACTCTGTAAAATTTGTGAATTGTTTCTAGCAGTTTTTTAGTTGATTCTCTAGGATTCTCTAAGTATAGCATCATATCATCTATAAAGACTGATAATGTGTTTTGTTCATTACCTAATCTAATTCTTCAATCTCTTTTTCTTCTCTTATTACCAAAGTTAATATTTCTAATATGATATTAAATAATGTTAGTGATAGTGATAGCTCCTAATTATTGTTCTAATTTTCTCTTCATTGGTGAAAACTTTTCTTTTCATTTTTCATACTAACAATTTGATTTCATTTTTTTCCTTTTTCTAATCAAATTAACTAAAGTTCTATCTATTTTGTGGGTTTATTAATTAAATGTTTTTCTTATTGTCTACTTTATTAATCTCTCCTTTAATTTTAAGAATTTTAAAATTGGTATTTAATTGGGGGGTTAATTTGCTTTTTTTCCTAATTATTTTTACTTGCATGCTAAATTCATTAATTTTCTCTTTCTCTGTTTTATGGAAGTAAGCATCTAGAGATATAAAACTTCCCCTAAGAACTGCTTTGATGGAATCTTGTAAATTTTGCTATGTTGTCTCATTATTGTCATTCTTTTGGATGAAATTATCTGTTGTGTCTATGATTTGTTGTTTCATCCACTTATTCTTTAGGATTAAATTATTTAGTTTCCAATTAATTTTTGGCCTTTTATTGCATGTAATTTTTATCGCATCATGATTTCAAAACTGCATTTACTCTTTCTGCCTTTCTGCATTTGATTTTGAAATTTTCATGCCCTGATACATGGTTAATTTTTGTGTAGATTCTATGAACCACCAAGAAAAAAGTATATTCCTTTTGTTTCCATTCACTTTTCTGCAAAGATTTTTCATACCTAATTTTTCTAGAATTCTATTTATTTCCATAATTTCTTTTTTATTTATTTTTGTGGTTAAATTTATCTAGTTCTGAGAAAGCAAGTTTGAGATCCCTCACAACAATAGTTTTGCTGTCTAAATCTTCTTGCAGCTCTATTAACTTCTCCTCTAGGAGTTTGGATGCTTGGTGCACATATGCTTAGTATTGATATTGCTTCATTATCTATGGTACCCTTTAGTAAAATATAGTTTCCTTTCTTATCTCTTTTAAGTAGATCTATCTTTGCTTTTCCTTGATCTGAGATCAGGTTTGCTACGCCTGCTTTTTTTTTTTCAGCTGAAACATAATAGATTCCTCTCCAGTATTTTACCATTCTCTGTATGCATCACTACTCTGTTTTAAATGTGTTTCTTGTAAACAACATATTGTAGGATTCTGGCTTTTAATTCAGTTTGTTGTCTATTTCTGTTTTATGGGAGAGTTCATCCCATTCATTATTCACAGTTAAAATTACTAACTCTGTCTTTCCTGCCATCTTATTTTCCCCAAGTTATAATTTTCTCTTTCCTTTCCCCCTTTCCCTCCTCCCCAGTATTTTGCTTCTGACCACCACCTCCCTCAAACAGACCTTCCCTTTCAAATACCCTATTCCTTTCTTATACCTTTCTCCTTCTACTTCTACGCTACCTTCTATTAACCTCATTCTTTCCTTTCTTCTGTCTGCTCCTTCTATAGGATGAGACATGTTTCTCTGATGTCTGATCTTCTCTCATTGAGCCAAATCTGATGAGAGCAAGATTTATACAATGCTCATTCCTCTCCCTTCTTTCACTCAATTGTAATAAGTCTTTTTGCTTCTTCATGAGATGTAATTTGCCCTATTTCACATCCATTTTCCTCTTCTTCTGGTAGAATCCCCTTTCTACCTCAAATTTCATTTTTATATTGTCATAATAAAATCAAATTATACCTGCACACTCTCAGTATACCCATAACAAAGATACAGTTCTTAAGATTTAAACATATTTAAAATTTTTTTCCATTCCATTAAATCCATTTTTAAAGAGTTTACTTCAGATAATTTCTTTGTTTCCTTTTCCAGTGTTTCTGCAAAGTTCTCATTTCCTTTCCACATTTTTCTTCTCACTCTCTTTTAAGATCCTTTTTGAATTCTTCCAAGAAAGCCTTATGATATGGGGACCAACTCATATCACCTTGGGGGTTCATCTGGAGAAGATTTGCTTTTTGTGTCTTCAGGGTTTGAAGTCTATTCTCTGTCTTCATAAAAGCTATCTATACTTAGGGTTCTTTTTTTCTTTTTTGCTCATTCTTTAAAGGATGGAGTCTACTGTTAGGGAAAAGGGGAGATTGTACCAAGCTCGCTCTACAAGTTAGAGCAGCTTTCCAGTGCTGGGTAGGTATGACCATGTCTCACATTATTCCAGGGTTCACAGGCTCACTGTTTGCCGTTTGTATTTGCTTTGGATGTCTCACAACTAATCTGCTGATCCATTGGCTTCTGAACCAGGAGAGAAGTCAATGCTGCTGCATTTTGGCTAAGAGCCTCTTAGTAGATTTCCTGGTGTGGATGCCACCCTTGGTCCCTGCTTTGTGCCTGTGCTCACTGGCCTCCTCCCCAATCCTTCCCATGTCACCCCAATTCAACATAAAAGAAAAATATTTACTAAGTTTCTACTATGTACCGTGCATTATGCTTAGCATCGGACATAGAAAGATACAAAAAAACCCAGACCTTTTCTGAAGTTCTTCCAAAATATCTTCTGCTGGAAAATTGTTATCCTCCAAATATTTGTTGACAACCCTGGAATTTGGCAACAATATTCCTTAGTTTTTTCATTTTTGAATCCTTTCACTTGTGATTAGTGGATTTATCAATTTTACTCTTTGGTTCTAAAATATCAATTTCCCTGATAATTTCTTGAAAAATGTCTCCTCCCCCCTCCTTTTGATTTGGCTTTCTAGTAGTGCTATAATTTTAAAATTATTTCTCTTGGATTTCTTTTTAGGTCAGTTTTTTCTCCCAATGAGAAATTTCACTTCTGTTGTTTTCATTCTTTTAGTTTTGTTTTATCGATGTCTCATAAAATCATTAGCTTCCATTTACCCAGTTCTGAGTTTTAACAATTATTTTCTTCAACAAACTTTTGTTCACCCTATTCTATTTGTCCAAATCTATTTTAAGGAGTTTTTTTTTCTTTGTAGTTAATTTTTGTATATACCTTTTCCTATTTCTCCAGTTCTGCTTTTAAAGGCATTTTTCTAGTCATTGAATTTTTGTACTCTTTTACCATTTAATCTATTCTGTTTTTGAGATATTTTCTTCAATTTTTTGGGGGGGTGGTGCCTTCTTTATCAAGCTGTTGACTTTTTTCCCCTCTTGATTTTCTTGTATTACTATTATTTATTTACCCCCCCCCTTTTTTTTACCTCTCTTACTTGATTTTAGAACTCTTTTTTGAGTTCTTCCATGACCTGAGGTCAATTCATATTTTTCTTTGAAGCCTTAGATGAAGTAGTTTTACTTTGTTGTCTTCTTCTAAGTGTGTGTTTTTATCTTCCTAGTCACCATAGTAACTGTACAGTTTAGAAATTTTTTCATTTTTGCCTCTCATTTCCTAATTTAGTCCTTGATTTTTAATTCTTTCCTAAAATGGGGTTCTACTTCAGGGCTGGAGTCTACACTGTTCTAACCTTCAGGAGTTTTGTGATGCTATTTTCAGAAACAGTTGTAGGGACCTGCAAGTTTTCAATTTTTCAAAGGTGTTATGATCTAAACAGAAATGATTTTACTACTCTCCTGACCCTGTGAATTTTTTCTACTGTCGAAGTATGAGTATAATTCCTGTTCCCCTGTAGTCCTAAACTCTGCTGTGCTAATATTTTCCCCATCATGAGACTGCCACCCAAGACTGTGGTTCAATTCCTAATATGGGCAATACAACGGAGTCATAACCCCAGTATCAGCAAAAGAAACCCTATAATTTATTGCTGATCAGTTGTCTGACTCCTTTACCATCTGTAAGCTGAGAGCACTGGAAGTAGCTTTATCCATTGATTATTCAGTCAGTCCCAAGTCCTGCTCTGGTTCTGCTGGGACTAACCCTGTGCTGAATTAGCCTACACTGAACTCTGTTCCACTCTCACCCTGGTGCAACATAGTGCCAAACTTTAGGTTTTATTGGGGTGGAAAATTGTTTTACAGCATCTTTATATGGGGTAATATTTCTTCATAATTTATTTTGACTTGCTATTTAAAGTTATTTCAAGGGAAATTTGGAAAAGTTCAGGTAAGCTCGTGCCTTTTCTTTACCATCTTGGCTTTGTTCTAATATCAATTCTTTAAAGATAAGAAATGTTGTTAAATTGATGAAGTTTTATTTTAAAAAGAAACACATTGTCCTCTAAGTTGGGGGTCTGTGTACCCTACTTATTAGGGAATTTAGGATTATAACATCTATTCTGTAACTTCCTCTCCAGAACCTAATTACTACTCAACCTTTCCATCTGGCATGAACTTAAAATGAATGCATCTTATTTAATTGTTTCAATCATGTCTTACTCTTCATAACCCCATTTGGGTTTTTCTTGGCAGAAATACTGGAGTAATTAACCATTTCCTTCTCCAGCTCATTTTAAACTGGAAACTGAGGCAAACAGGGTTAACTGACTTGTTGCTTCCCTCATCTATAATGACTTAAATGCATATAGAACATTGTCATAAAGGTTGTATAGAATAAAAAAACTAAAATTATTTCAGAGATTTTGGGATTAAATTTCTCAACACAATGGTGTCCCTTTCAATACAAATTCCTCTTTATATGTAGATTTCATTATTATAATATTTTTATATCATTATAATATTTATTTACTTATTGAACATCTGAATACTTGATCTGATAGAGCTGCTGTTCTCTGTTGTTTATTGTAGGGAAATTTCCATTTCCTTATGCAATATGTGAGGGGGTAATGTTAGGACTTCAACATAATTGATAAATAAAATATAGCTAATTATTAAAATTTTAACAGATCTGTTCTAGTTTTTGTCTTTGCATGGTTCTTCTAGTGTTATCTTTAAATGGCCTTGTAATAATGTCTTTAGGTCTCACACCAAGCTCTCGGTAGACTCATTTTTTTTCTACTATTTCTTTTCTTTTTTTTTTTTTTTTTGAAAAAACACTTATTAAGTATTTATTTTGTGCTAGATTGTTTTTGTTGTTCACTTTTCATTTTTTTATTAAAGCTTTTTATTTGTATAACATATGTATGGGTAGTTCCCCAGCATTGATCTTTACAAAGCTTTCCATTACAAATTTTACCCCCAGTCCCCTCCCCTCCCCTAGATGGCAGGAAGTCCACTACATGTTAATAATGTTAAAATACTTGACAAGTTATGCAAGAAAAATCCTATCTACAAGAAAAAAAAAGAAAATCAGAGAAAGGCAACACAATGCAAGCAAATATCAATAGAGAGCATGAAAATGTTACGTTGTGGTCCATATTTCATATCCCTCTCTCTGGGTGTATATGGTTTTCTTCAGTGAACAATTGCAACTGGTTTGAGACAATTCTTTGTTGCAGAGAGCCATGTCCATCAGAATTGATCATCATGTAATACTGTTGTTGCTGTGTATGATGATCTCCTGGTTCTGCTCGTTTCACTCAGAATCAGTTCATGCAAGTCTCTCCAGGCCTCTCTGAAATCGTCCTGCTGGTCGTTTCTTACAGAGCAATAATATTCCATAACATTCATATACCATAATTTGTTCAGCCACTCTCCAATTGATGGGCATCCCTTCAGTTTCCAGTTTATAGCCACTACAAAAAGGGCTGCCACAAACATTCTTGCACATGTGGGTCCCTTTCCCTCCTCTAAGATCTCTTTGGGATATAGGCCCAGTAGAATCACTGCGGGGTAAAAGGGTAGGCACAGTTTGATAACTTTTTGAGCATAGCTCCAAATTGCTCTCCAGAATGGTTGGATCCATTCACAGTTCCACCAACAATGTATTAGTGTCCCAGTTTTCCCACATCCCCTCCAACATTCATCGTTATCTTTTCCTGTCATTTTAGCCAAACTGACAGGTGTGTAGTGGTACCTCAGAGTTGTCTTAATTTGCATTTCTCTGATCAATAGTGATTTGGAGCAACTTTTCATATGACTATAAATAGTTTTAATTTCATCTGAAAATTGTCTGTTCATATCCCTTGATCACTTATCTATTGAAGAGTGGCCTGAATTCTTATATATATGAGACAATTCTCTATATATTTTAGAAATGAGACCTTTATAAGAACCATTAAATGTAAATATGATTTCCCAATTCGATGCTTCCCTCCTAATCTTGTCTGCATTAGTTTTATTTGTACAGAAACCTTTTAACTTAATATAATCAAAATTATCCATCTGGTGTTCAATTAGGAGTTCCAGATCTTCTTTGGACATAAATTTATTCCATCTCCACAGGTCTGAGAGGTAAACTATATTACATTCCTCTAACTTGCTTACAAAGTCACTCTTTATATCTAGATCATGAACCCATTTAGATCTTATCTTGGTATGTGGTGTTAGGTATAGGTCAAGCCCTAATTTCTTCCACACTAGTTTCCAATTTTCCCAGCAGTTTTTGCCGAATAGTGAGTGCTTATTCCAAAAACTGGGATCTTTGGGTTTCTTAAACACTAAATTGTTAAGATTGCCTAGATTGTCCTGATAACCAATCCTGTGCCACTGATCGACTGCTCTATTTCTTAGCCAGTACCAAACGGTTTTGAGGACCGCTGCTTTATAATATAGTTTTAGATCTGGTACAGCAAGGCCACCTTCATCTGTCTTTTTTTTCATTAATTCCCTTGAAATCCTTGACCTTTTGTTCTTCCAAATGAACTTTGCTACTATTTTTTCTAGATCTGTAAAATAATTTCTTGGAAGTTTGGTTGGTATGGCACTAAATAAGTAGATTAGTTAGGGTAGTATTGTCATTTTTATTATGTTCGCTCTGCCTATCCATGAGCACTTAATATTTTTCCAATTGATTAGGTCTGATTTTATTTGTGTGGAAAGTGTTTTGTAGTTTAGTTCATATAGTTTCTGACTTTTCCTTGGCAGATAGATTCCCAAATATTTTATCCTATCATCTGTAATCTGGAATGGAATTTCTTTTTGTATCTCTTGCTGCTGAACTTTGTTGGTAATTTACAAAAATACTGATGATTTATGTGGATTAATTTTGAATCCTGCAACTTTGCTAAAGTTGTGAATTGTTTCTAGTAGTCTTTTAGTTGAGTCTCTAGGGTTCTCTAAGTATACCATCATGTCATCTGCAAGGATTGATAATTTGGTTTCTTCATTACCTACTCTGATTCCTTTTATCTCTTTTTCCTCTCTTATTGCTAAACCTAACATTTCTAATACAATATTAAATAGCAATGGTGACAGTAGGCAGCCTTGTTTCACTCTTGATCTTATTGGGAATGGTTTTAGTTTGTCTCCATTACATATGATGCTTGCTGATGGTTTTAAATAGATGCTACTGATCATTTTAAGGAAAAGCCCATTTATTCCTATACTCTCTAGTGTTTTTAATAGGGAAGGGTGTTGGATTTTATCAAATGCTTTTTCAGCATCTATTGAGATAATCATATGGTTTTTGTTAGTTTGGTTATTAATATAATTAATTATGCTGATAGTTTTCCTAATATTAAACCAGCCCTGCATCCCTGGTATAAATCCTACTTGGTCATAGTGTACTATCCTGGGGATGACTTTCTGTAATCTCATTGCTAATATCTTATTTAAAATTTTTGCATCAATATTCATTAGGGAAATGGGTCTATAGTTTTCTTTCTCTGTTTTCACCCTACCTGGTTTAGCTATCAGTACCATATCGGTCTCATAGAAGGAATTTGGCAGTATACCTTCTGTCCCTATTTTATCAAATAGTTTGTATAGTATTGGAATTAATTGTTCTTTGAATGTTTGGTAGAATTCTCATGTAAATCCATCTGGCCCTGGAGATTTTTTCTTAGGGAGTTGGTAGCTTGTTCTCTTTCTTTTTCTAATA
>JAJPUD010001050.1:378033-391392 GCA_023553655.1 Myrmecobius fasciatus
CTAATTATTACTCTAATTTCCTCTTCATTGGAGGAAAGTTCTCCCTTATCATTTTTGAGACTAATAATTTGATTTTCCTCTTTCCTTTATAAATATAATTTCACTTGATACTCAAAACAATCCTGCTAGGAAGTGCTTTTATTACTCCCATTTTACAGATGAAGAAATTTAAGAAAGCAAATTAAATAATTTGCCCAAGGCCACACAGCTGCAAAATGTCTGAGTTGGGATTTGAATTTAGGCTCAACATTCTAATGCAGGACTTTTCAAACTTTATACATTCATGACCCCTTTCCCTCTGAGAAACTTTTATTTCACCCTAGGTAAATAAAATAGGTATACAAATCAAACTCTTACTGATAATAAATAATAAATAACTTTTAAAAAAACTATTCTCTGTTATACATATACTTTTACCATTTATTAAAGACAAAAGCAAAGTTGTATATTAATGAGATGGATGTTGTTTTATTTTTACATAAAGAATTAAATCTAGGTGGATTATGTGATACTGCAGGTTATAGAGTATTCAGAAACTTTTTCCTATTGCCAATTTTTTTTTGCCATTCCCACAATCAGTGGGCAGCAGCACAGTTTAAGAAGCTCTAATGTGCCCACCTAGTTGCCTCTCTAGGTAGTTATGTCCTTAGGTGGTTTCCAACTCTTCTGGCTCAAGGAAGAAATGAGTGTGAGAACATTTAAAAAGGTAAAGGAGCTTACCAAAGCTATTAAGAATTATTTTGTTTTTTTTTTTTAATCTGTGTATCTCTAGGACCTAGATCTATGCTTTCTAAGCATTCTTCTAGAATGAATGAATAGTGGGCAGGGAGGGGCAGAGTAAGAGAGGGATGTAAGACTGCTGCTTCTTTCTACATCCACATCCACATTTATTTCTCAGCAAGATATTGGTTTTTCTTAATGGAGACTGTATGTTGTGCCATTCAAAAGGGAAAGAAAGCAAGCATGGTGCAGACCATGGATGTTCCTTCCTGCAAGTCACTGGTGGGAAAGTTGGGACTTTAGACTAGTGATGCTTGAGAATCAGGTTGGCACAATGGCTACATTCTTCTAACAGTCTGCTTCTGTACCAGCTGTTTGCCTTGAAGTAGGGAGGAATGGTAATCTTCACATTCTATTTTCCATAGACTTTTTGATTAGTGACATGACAGAAGATCCAAGGGGATAAGAAGAGACTGCTTTGCCTTGCCATCAGTTGCTGTTATGGAGATAAGTGGTAAAAAAAAAGTGTTTAATAGAAGCTGGGCTCTTGGGAATAGCCTAGTAAATAGCATTCAAAGACAAGTGATGCTTTTTGTGGCCTAAGGTAGGCCCTCTGTAAGCTCCAGGCTCCTTTGATTTCCCAGCTAAAAGGAAGCATTCAAGGCCACAGGCTACCTGAGCAGGGTGCCTTGTGTACATCACAGTGTATCTGGAGACATTTACTTGGCAGTGTTTGAACACCGGCTTCCCTTCAACAATGTTATCTGCCCATTGGGAACACAAGCAAATCCAGATGGATCAAGAGCAGATGGTTTATGGTTTACGAAGCCTGGGTTAGGTTTAGCAATACAATATAGCAAGTCCCCAGCAGGGGCCTTCTTTCTCTTTGCTATTTTGAGCTAAAGGCTGATGTTTTTGTTTATATTTGGGTGGTGATGAGGAGTTGCTCTAGAAGTTGCTGTGCTGGGGAAAGTAAAATCAGAAGGCAGTGGAGGAGGAGCTGAACTTGTTTGCATGTTTTACTCCAGGGAAAGAAAGAGTTTCCCTTGTGACAAATGTAGAACAATGAAGTGACCAGGGGGTCACTGATCAGACAGAGATTTACTTTAGTGTGGTATGCTCCAGAATGTCTAATGAGATACCATTGCATAATCCTTGGGCTACAGTTGAAAGGATTAGTGGGTATAGAGAGTCTTTGACTCCAGGGGTATCATTTCATCTAGTAGGAAGTTAGAGTGGGTAGAGCTTTCTATTCACAAAGCTCATTTTTAATGAGCATCCACCCTAGATTTATAGATAGTAGTAATTTGTAGGTCCTGAGCTCCGGACCTTTCAGAGAATCTGGTTTCAAATTCTGGTTCTGCCATTTACTAACACTTAATTTTCCTTTCTTCAGTAAAATGAAACCTGTGAACTAGATGATCTCTGGGATCTTTTCCAGCTTTAATGATATTTTTTCTCTCAATGCAAATTTAGGAAGATTTGGGATACCAGATGCAGGACAAGAGAATACAGGACAGTAATGCAAGTAACTTTATTGAAGGGATGTGTTTAAGAATAAGAAGAGAAGAAAAGGAGGATGGGGGAGGTCACGTGCACTGGCATAGAGTGTAATTGGGCACATCCTACTGGGCCTTGAGAGAGAAGGGGTACCCTACCCAAATCTGTAAAGTCTATTGTCATCATTGTTATTATTAAATGGAGTTCTTAATCAGGTTGAGTTAGGACCAAGCATTTGTAGGAAGGGAACTAGAAGATTGGTCTTAGGGTCTTATTGATTCTTCTGTGAGGGTAGGGGAGATTCCCAGGCATTATCAACAAGTACATCTTATTTTGATAGAGTAACTCAGGGATTTTGAGTTTCCCCAGGGCTTCTTTGCTTCATTGGATAGGCATATTGAATCATTATACTATATTTAATTAGTGATTTCAGGTTTTGTTGTTGTTGTTGTTATTCAATCCTTTGTGACTCTTTGTGACCTCATTTGGGGAATTTCTTGGCAAAGACACTGGACTGGTTGGCCATTTCCTTCTCCAGCTCATTTTATATGTGAGTAAAGAGGCAAATTGGATTAAGTGACTTGTCTAGGGTTACAGAACTAATAAATTTCTTAGGCCAGATTTGAACTTAGGAAGATAGCTCTTTCTGACTGTAGGTCCATCAATCTATCCGCTGCACTACCTGGCTGCATCCAGGTTGCCTTCAGTTTGTTCAGAAATCTTTAAAATGATATCTACAATTTTCTTGATTGAGCTATTATTTTTTAATATTTCCAGAAAAACTAAAAGAAACTGCTATTTCATCAACATGGGTTTTACTTCCTTAATGCAGATCATAACCCTTTCACACATTATAAATGTTTTTTGTCATTCTCTAAATGCTCTTGTCATCAAAGTAGAATTCATGAATCATTAACACTAACAGTGGGAGAATTTAAAAGAATTACTATCAATCTAATCTAGGTAAAAATTGACACATAGTCCCAGGTTCAATGTGATAGTAAAACTTGCCTGTGGGGAAGGGGTTGGCAAGGCCAGAGAGAAAAAAGCACAGAGAAGAGTCTAACCATCAAAAATGACTTTTCACTTTCAAATTACCTTTAGAGAGTTATTGGGGGCACTGAGAGGGCTTTACATTGTGCATTTCAAGAAATTTCCAGAGAGTTTCTTACTCTGATCTCCATTCTGTTGCCTATCTTTACTCATAAGTGTTTAATAAGGGTGTATTGTTAAATGACCTCCTACATTTGCAATAGGTGAAAGCAAGCATTTTCCTCTTGGCCAGCTTTGGAACAATACATCTCTTTAATCTTAGTCTGGTCCTTGTTAAAAGACTGCACAAAGGGATTTTTTTTTTCCTTTTTTTGTTGTTTGTTTTATTTTATTTTATTTTATTTTGGTTAGGACGTGGTACAAATTTTCTTCTCTGTCATAGTTTTCAAATCCCGGGGTTATCAACATGTCATGCTAGAGTACTAATGGCATTTCATTAGCCATATTGATCAGTCTAATCAAAATGATAACTAATGCAAAGTCTAATAGAGGTAAGTCTGATCTGGGGATCTTGGAAATTACAAATGCATAAATTAAATTAAACCCTAATCTTTTCCAGTTTTGAAGTCCAAAGTGCAATCTGCAGACTAATAAATGAGATTTAGTTACAGCTTCAGTCACTCAAAGTCAGTTTTTAAACAGTATATATCTTGATTCTCTGTGATACGTACATTGGCTTACAAGAAATTTTGTTACTCAATTTGATGTATATTCTTTTTTTTTTTTTTTTTGCTTTTTTCTGAGGCAATTGGGGTTAAGTGACTTGCCCAGGGTCACACAGCTAGGAAGTGTCTGAGATCATATTTGAACTCAGGTCTTCCTGACTTCAGGGCTGGTGCTCTAACCACTGCACCACCTAGCTGCCCCTTGATGTATATTCTTAAATGAAAAAAAAAAAAAAACAAGTCCTACCAAATAAAATAATTTTTCCAACTTCAATACTCCATTCTTGCTTATGAGAAGTATTTTTTTCTTTATAGCAACAATAAGAAGCTGCTTTTTAAAACTTCTCTTTTTTTTCCTTTTTGATCTGATTTTTCTTGTGTAGCACAAATGTGGAAATATATTTAGAAGAATTGCACATGGTTAAGCTATATTGGATTAGTTGCTTTCTAGGCAAGGGGGATTGGGGTAAGGGACAGAGAAAAAATGGAACATAAGATTTTGCAAGGGTGAATGTTGAAAACTATCTTTGCATGTATTTTGAAAACAAAAAGTTATTTAAAAAACTCTTCCTTATTTTAAACTTTAAGAAGTCTAAATCATTTTGTAGAGGAATCAGTAACAACCCCATCTGTTGCTAAATCTCTCTAAAGAAGTTATTTTCTGAGATTAAATTAGTTTGTTTTGCAATAATAGTTTGTGAGGTTTTTTGTTTTTATTTTCAGCTAGATTTTTATTTGGCCTTTAAGAGTGACTGATTTTGCTTCCTTATGGACTTAAATGATTCTTGATGTGCTACACTTTCCTAAATCAACAGTCACTTAAGCACGAAATGTGCTCCTTAAGAGTATGCTTTTACAAATTATTGTTGGAGTAATAACTTTTCTTAAAAAAACAAAGAATTTAAAATACATGTTACCATTGCTATCAGAACATAAAACTATGTTAAAAATCATTGCTTGTCTCAACTAATTTGCCTACTACTATAGAATGACAAAACTCATTTTGCTGCTAAGATCAAATATCATGCCTTTTCTATGATTTGGGCATTGTTACCAAAAGATAAAGATTGGGCCAGCTATGTGGCACAATGGTTAGAGCACCAGCTCTGAAGTCAGGAGGACATGAGTTCAAATTTGACCTCAGACACTTAACTTCCTGGCTGTGTGACCCTGGGAAAGTAACTTAACCCCAATTGCCTTAGCAAAGGAAAAAAAAAAGATAAAGACTGTATAAAAATAGTCTCAGTATTTAGACAATCCTAACATAAGGATTAGTGAGGGAATAGCTATTTACCAAGGCCTTTATCCAGTTTTTCCAGTCATAGCTAGTTTCAAATCTGAATTCAAGGGACTGAAGTGAAATTGGCCCTTTTTGACTGAGAGTAAACCCATGATATTAGAAATGTATATGGTCTTTAGTCCAAGCAGCTCCAGACAGAGTCTTTGATCACCAAAATCATTACTTCTTTGAAGCTCTTAAAATCATGTATTTATCTAATAAATAAATATTCATTTGAGTCCTTACCATGTATAAGCCATTGCATCAGGTGCTTTACTAAGCCTTACTTAAAGACCTAACCTGGCACAGACCTAAATTCCTGACTCAATCTCAGAATCTGATCCCCCAATACATCTGTAACCTAGAGGTAACAGGATTAGATGAGATAATGTGGGAATTTTTTGACCTAAGTTAGAAATGTGCAAAAATTAAAACTGCTGAACAGAAAGTTAGGAGACTTAGAGATACAGTGTGGCTGTAAGAGTTACTAACTATGTGGCCTTAGCTGAAAATAAAGGTAGTCATGCTGTTACTGGTGTACCTCATAGGATGATGGTAAAATATATATATATATATATATACATATATGCATATGTATATATATATATATATATACTATATACTATATGCTTTAAGCACTAGACCAGGGATTCTTAATTTTGAGGCCATGCTCCTTTTAAAAAATTGATAGATGAATCTTTATGTAATGGGTTTCCTTTGCAATCTTTTGCTTTTTATTTTTACATTGAAAAAGTTTTTTTCCCCCTGAGGAATCTACAATTTTAATTAGACTTCCAAAGGAATATGACCTCCCCAAAACATTAAGGACTTTTGTAATAGGCAAATGAAAATTATTATCATCATCAATAGCAGCAGCAGTAGCATCTCTTAGATTGTCATAGCCAAAGAATTGATCAAATAGTGGTTAACCTATTGGGGACAAATCTCTTTGTGCTCATATTGTTAAAACACAACAATAGCAAGTATAACAACAAACTCCATCTTTAACTAGATCTACACTTGAAGCCTTCACAATTTGGTTGAATAAGAAAGGAAAGAAAGAAAGAATAAAAGAAAGAAAGAAAGAAAAAAGAAAGAAGGAAAGAAAGACGGAGAAAGAGAAAGAAAGAAAGAAAGAAAGAAAGAAAGAAAGAAAGAAAGAAAGAAAGGAAAGAAGACAGAAAGAGAAGAAAAATGAAGAAGGAGGAAGAGGAAGAGGAGGAGGAGGAGGAGAAAGAAGAAGAAGAAAAGAAGGAAGAAGAAGAGGAAGAAGGAGGAGCAGCAGGAAGAGGAGGAAAAGGAGGAGGAGGAAAAGGAGGAAAAAGAAAAGAAGGAGAAGAAGGAGGAGAAGAAGAAGAAGAAGAGGAAGAAGTAGATGAAGAAGAAGAGGAGGTGTTCAGCAAATTGGTTAGCTCTCTGGATGATTTATGAAAGTAAAATCATTAAACTATTGAAAAGTAAATATATTTATTACTATTAAATCTCTCAGATCTATTTTTGTTTGATTTTATCCTTTGGTTGTAGTGGGTTTTAAACTGGATATTCACTCAACCTTATTTTCTTTATAGAGCAAGCCAGAACAAATGCATAGCCTTTCTTTCAAACTGGTTTGGATAATATGTATTAATCTACAATGCTGTGCTGGATTACAATTACAGTTTTTGTTGCCACTACTACTACGACTACTTCAACTACTACAACAATTACTACTACTACTGCTACTGTCTAGCATTTATAAGACAGTTATTGTATGCCAGATACAGATGCTTTATTAATATCATCTCATTTGAACCTTATAGCATCTATTCATTCCTATTTTATAGTTGAAAAATTGAAGCAAGCAGAAGTAAAATGAGTTGCCCAGGATCACATAGATTGTAAGTGTCAGAGGTTGGTTTTGAACTCAGATCTTCATGACTTCAGACCCAGTGTTCTATTAACTGACACCTAGTTGCCTTTATGATTATATTTTTTGTCATCTATTATTGTTGTTGCCTGTTGTTGTTAATAATTATGATAAACATTTACTAAAAACATACTATGTGTCAGGCAATGTGGTAAACATCGTAGATACTAAAAAAAAAGGGGCAAAAGACAATCTCTGTCCTCAAGGAACTTGTAGTTTATAATAAGGGAGACAACATGGAAACAAATATATGCGGAATAGATAGGAAATAATTAATAAAGGAAAGTCCATTGGAATTAAAAGGGGTTGGGGAAGCTTTCCTGTAGAAGGTGGGATTTTAGTTGGAACTTAAAGAAAGCCAAGGAAGTCAGTAATTACAGTGGAGGAGAGTATTCCAGGCATAATTACAGTAAGAGAAAATGCCTTCAGCTGAGAGATGAAGTGTTCTGCTCAGGGAACATTCAGAAAGTCAGTGTCACTGTTTCAAAGTGTCCATGTCAATGTTTAAGATTTAAGAAAACAGGAAAGGTAGGAGAGGCTTAGGTTATGAAGAGCTTTCAAGGCCAAACAGGGCATTTTGTATTTGATAGTATTATTATTATACCTCTTATTTCTGTTCTAATGTGATTCTCACTTCCAGTGGTAATTGGTCACAGAGAGGATAATTCATCCTATGCTATTTTCTGCCTGCTTTCTTGTGCAAGTTGAGAGCAAAAGAATAACCTAAAGGATTTCTTTCAAACAATCTGTAATGAGCTGTAATATCATCCATAGTAAGGGCTATAGTTTTCTCTGCAAGATAATAGTCATGGTATTTTAATGCTACAAGGGGAGGGGTTAATAATAATTTAACTATAACTGTAATAATTTAATCTAGACAATAATATTTTTATCCAGGAGTTTAAGTAATGTAAATTAATTGCTTCCATAAGAAGACTGAACAGCCTGGAAACATTTTTAGTCAGCAAATAACTGACTCACTTGACAAATGAAGAGATGTAATTGCCAAAGACAATGCTGGAATATAATATAAATTTATTTATAAAATATGAAGAACAATTGATGATAATGAACAGCATCATCTCTTAAAACAGAGAAAAGCAATGGAGAGTAAAGTTTAAAGAAAGCAATTGAAGATATCCACCTAAAAATCATATGAAGGATACAAGATCAAAATGTCAGAAGCAAAATAAAAATGGAAAATATTTATAAAAATAATTTTAGAAATAATTTTCTTCATCATGGAGCATAGAAAACTTAGACTTGGACCATAACATTATGATTCCAGTTATGTTTATAGAGTACATGTATGTGTGCATCTATATATATAGATCTCTCTCTCTCTCTTTATATCTATTTTGCCTCCTCACATCTTTCAAGGTCAGGCTCACATGTCTTCCTCTTGCCCATCCAGCTGGCAGGGATCTGTCTCATTCATTCTCATAAAAATTTCTATTACTCTTATTCACTTATCATATTCTTATTTGTTTTATATTTTATTTAATGTCATTAAAATTATGCATAATTGGGAAAGGATTTGAAAACTATTGA
Source organism: Myrmecobius fasciatus (assembly GCA_023553655.1). Taxonomy (NCBI): domain Eukaryota; kingdom Metazoa; phylum Chordata; class Mammalia; order Dasyuromorphia; family Myrmecobiidae; genus Myrmecobius; species Myrmecobius fasciatus. Next base: position 386,708 of record JAJPUD010001050.1, read on the forward strand.
CAAATCTTAGCCTATATCTATCTCATCTTTCTCTACTGTTTGGTAAGCTTCTTAAAGTCAGGGATGGCATTTTATTCAGTTTTGCATAGACTGCAAAAGAGTAGATAATGAAAAGTGACACTTAACAATCCATTTGGGAGTTTAGTACATGGGAACAGAGGGAATTTCCAAGAAAGAGGAAGAATAGGCATAAATATATGTCTGTGGGAGGAAAAGCAAAGAGAGGAACTGTGAGGAGATGTCAATGAACTGACTCAGATTATAGGAAGATTGAGCCAAAGGGGTGGTTACAGACAGGCCGCAGGAAGCTCATTTTTCAGGAACTTGAGGGAACTTGGCTTTCATCTAGTTATGGAATGAATGAACACAGAACAAACATAACCTCATTTAACCTCAAAACAGTTATAGTAAGAAAAGAGCTTGTGGTTTCTATGTAAGAGCAGGGGAAGTTGGGATTACCAAGGTAAAGTTAATTTTTTTTTGGGGGGTAATGGTTATGAGACCATCAAGGTAAAAGATTAACGTGTAAATTCTTAGTCCTATAAGAACTTAATATTAGTAGGTCCATGTTCCTTAAAATGATTGTGTTTATTATTAATCCAGTTTTTTTTTGTTTTCTGACAAAAATATTTGCAAAAACGAATAGTAAAAGGGCACTTAGATTTAATGTGAAACTAGATTTAAAAAAACAATTCAAGGATTTATGGGATTATGACAAAAAAAATCAGTTATCACTTTTTCACTTTGTGGGAATCAACAGAGGTTCTTTCTTTTCTCTTTTTTCTATTACATAAAATATCTCAGTTAAATTTTTGCAAAATTAAAAAATATATAAATTTATTCATTTCCCTCTAATTTTAGGCATGTAATACCCTGTAATTGGAATTTACTGTCCACCTGATGAATTTCTATTATGTAAACCCAATCTAGTTATCATGAATCCTTTCCTTATCAGTCAGATGACCTTCTCCCTTATATCCATGGACTTCATTTCATTTTAGTTGAACCTGTAATACATTTCTGCATTATTTTATGTTGTTATTAGTTTATGTGTCATAATCCTCTAGTAGATTGTAAGCTCCTTGAGGTTAAATGTTTTATCTAAACTTTATCTTTCTTTTTGAAAGTCATTTTTCCCCATTAAAAACCATTTATTTTCTATCTCTCTCACCCATTTCCCTTTTGAAAAGGAAAAAAATCCAAACTCGGACTAATATGCAAAATCAAACAAAATAAAGTTCTGAATTGTCCATGTCTAGAAATATGTATTTGAGCCTGAAGTTTAAATTAATCATTACTCTGACTAGAGATAATGTAGCACGTTTCATTCTCATTTTCAGTTGTAGTTGGTCATTGCATTGATCAGAGATCTTAAGTTTTTCAAATAAACTATCTCCCACTACCTAGTATAATGACCTGCAAATAGTTGGTACTTAATAAATCTTTGCTAAATTAATGTCGATGGGATTATATATCCTCCAATTGCAGTAAGAAGTGAGAAATACTAGGGGCATTTTAAGAAAAGTTCCTTGTCAAAAAGGCAAAGTGATTTATGAATTCAGCAGAGAAAATGTAATCTCTCACATACAAAAGTCCTTCTTAGACAATATTGGTGGTGAATGAAACATGTACTTTTGAGTTTTTCTTAACTTTCCCCTCAAGAAGAGAAATAAAGCATCTTTAAGTCCAAAATATCCTAAACACTTTTGAAGCTCACATTTATTCTTTTAGTCTCATTATTGTTGAAATCTCATCAAAAAGGTAACAAGTTATTGCTATAGTTATATTCAATTGCAAATCATACACCTGTTACTTTAAAGATAGTTAATAATTAAATGAGTTATATGAATCCTGTGTAATTGAGAAAGGATTTGAGAGGTATTGACAAAGCCCATTCTTCAACACCAAAAGCATCTATTCAATGTGGAAAAATGTATTAGCACTTGGCCAAAAATGTGGCTAGAAAAGGATGTAACTAGAATTAGTATGCAATATAAAATCAAGTCAGGTGATAAAAATGCAGATGCTCTCTGAAGCACTTTGCTAAGGGGACAGGGAGGACTAAGAATAATGCTTACCTAATATCCTTATTCCGTGATCAATGGAGTTGCAACTTTTAGATGCTTATCTTGCTTTTTAGTTTTGCCCTGTATTAGTTTTCCCCTCAAAATATACTGTTTTATTCTGGGTTTTTTTAGAAAATATTTTGCTGACCTCATAGGTGTTTTTCTTTTGCTCAAGGCAATTGGAGTTAAGTGACTTGCCTAGGGTCACAAGCTAGTAATTGTTAAGTATTTGAGGTTTGGTTTGAATTCAGGTTCTCCTGACTCCAGGCTCTTAGCCATCTAACTCCCTCTTTCCCCCTTTTTTTACAAGGCGTGTTGTTTTTCTTAATTATTTTGTAACAGAAGATTGGAATTCTCTCTTTGGAGATGATGATTATAAAATATTTTTAAAATAAGATTTGAAATTGTGAAAATGGTATTTATCAGATTTGTAGATGACACAGAGCTGGAAGGGATATCTAAATATGGGTAGAAGAGTCAGCATTCCAGAAGTCAGAATTTCAGCATGGCAGTCAGAACTCTTAACACTGCCTGGGGCTGCACTGAGAGAGACCCAGTTTTAAGAAATAAAGAAGTGATGCTACCTTTGTTCTTTGCCCTTGTCAAACTAAATATGGAAGATTGTCTTTAGAGACAGAAAGACAGAGAGAAAGAAAGGAGAAAAATACAGAAAACATAGAGAGGCATAAAGAGTCAGAAAGACAGGCATAAAGAGATGGAGAACTTCAGTCAAGCTTTATTGTAATATGTGACTTAGAAATAACTGATTTATTAAAGATTATTTCAAAGGAGGATGAATTCTGGCAAATCCTTTTAATTCAATTCACATATGATTAGTATCTTTTGCTCCTATAACTGGACCTCTTGAATAAAGGGCAGGACCATGGGCCCCAAGTTCTCTATTTAAAGGAGGAACTAAGCAGAATTTTTTTCCTCATTCTCATCAGCTACACTGTTTTTGGATTTGGGGGGAATTCTCCATCATGTTCTTTGGCCAAGTGCTTTTTCTTTTATTTGTATTTCTATTCCCAGTGCTTAACAAAGTGTCTGGCACAAAGTAGGAATTTAATAAATGCTTATTGATTAATAATTCAATGAATATTAAATAATTATTAAATACTTAAGATGGGTAAGACTAGATTAACGATCTAGATATAGACTGCTGGCTGCCTTCTGAGAATAACCCCCAGTCTGAGAATTATCACCAGCTTCCGTATACTTTGATGAATTTGCAGTTCTCTGTCATAACAAAAAGTATTATTACAATTTTTAAAATATATTTTTCTTTTCTAACTTTTAAAAAAGTTTTTGGAGGAATATGCCTATAAGTACTATAATTGGGTCAAAGGGTATGTACAATTTATTGATATTTTGGATTCAGTTCCAAATTGCTTTTCATAATAGCTGGACTAATTCACAGATTTACCAACTGTTCATAAATGTACCTCTCATCGTCCAGCCACTCCAACTGCAATTTTATGATATTTTTCTTATTCTTTGCCAATTGGATAGGTGTGAGATTAAGCTGAAACCTCAGAGTTGCTAGAATTAGAGTTGCTCATATAATTAGTGATCGAGAGATTCTTTTTTATGATTATCAATAGCTTTAATTTTTTTTCTTTTGAGAACAGTTGTTTATATCATGTAATGATTTATAAAGGAATGTTTTTTGTTTAATTACCTTTAATTGATTCCATATATTGCTCAGTTGAAACATATTTAATGTAGAAACAATGCAAAATGCAAAAAAAAAAAGTAAAAACCTGGGATCATGGTCAGACTGTGTAAAGAAAAGAAGAGTATAAGCAGACACATTGAATCTTTGAACCAAGTGTTATTCCTATTCCTTTTTTTTTCTTTTTCTTTTAATAAAGCTTTTTATTTACAAAACATATGAGTGATTTTTCTACATTGACCTTTGCAAAAACTTTTTTTTTCCCAAGCTTTTCCCCTCCTTCCCCCCACCCCTCACCCCTAGATGACAGGTAATCTAATACATGCTAAATAGGATAAATTATATGACAAATACAATACATGTATACATATCTATACAGTTATCTTACTGCACAAGAAACATCAGATCTAGAAAGAGAAGAAGAAAAAAACAACCTAAGAAGGAAAACAAAATGCATGGAAATATTCATAGAAAGCATTAAATGCTGTGTTGTGGTTCACACTCAGTTCCCACAGGCCTCTCTCTGGATGTATATGACTATCTTCATCGCTGAACAATGGGAACTGGTTTGAATCACATCATTGTTGAAGAGAACCATGTCCATCAAAATTGATCATGGTATAGTCTTGTTGCTGTGTATAGTGTTCTCCTGATTCTGCTGATTTCACTCAACATCAGTTCATGCAAGTCTCTCCAGGCCTCTCTGAAATCCTCCTGTTGGTCGTTTCTTACAGAACAATAATATTCCATAACATTCATATACCATAATTTATTCAGCCATTCTCCAATTGATGGGCATCTTTTCAATTTCCAGTTTCTTGCCACTACAAAAAGGTCTGCCACAAACATTTTTGCACATGTGGGTCCCTTTCCCTCCATTAAAATCTCTTTGGGATATAGGCCCAGATGAAACACTGCTGGGTCAAAGGGTATGCACACCTTAA
>JAJPUD010001050.1:402169-472368 GCA_023553655.1 Myrmecobius fasciatus
TTTTTTGTTCATTGCATTCTTTTTCCATTTTTTTCTATTTTATTTTGCAGTGATCTCATTTCATTTCCCCATGTTTCTTCTAACTCTCTTTTAAGATTTTTTATGTAATCTTCAAAGAAAGCCTTGTGACATGGAGACCAGTTTATGTCTCTCTTTGGGGCTTTTTCTGGAGTTGCTTTACCTTTAGGGGCCTCAGGATTTGAGGTCTGTTCTTTTCTTTCTCCATAAAAGTTGTCTATGGTGAGAGCTCTTTTTGGTTTTATTATTCATTTTTTTAAAGGTGTGGGGTCTGTTTAAGGCAAAGGTGGGACAGCTGCTTTAATTTGCCCTGGGGCAGTTCTGCTGATTGAGTTATTTCAAGAACTGGGCAGTTCTGCTGATTGAATTATGTCAGGTGTTGGGCAGTTCTGCTTTAGTTCACCCTGGGGCAGTTCTGCTGATTGAATTATTTCAGGTACTGGGCAGTTCTGCTGATTGATTTATTTCTGGTGCTGATCAGTCCTGTTGATTGATTGATCGCCCCAGGGTGCTGTGCAATGGCAGCTAGGTCCGATCTTGTCAGGGGTTCAGTGGTTCACAATCTACCCACCACAAAAGGCAGACCCTCCAAACCACCTGCCCACAATCAGGACAGATTGGCCCAAGAGGCCCCCATAAGACTCCCAGGTGTGTGAAAAGCACAACGCTCCCACTCCTGTTCTGACTCCTGTTCCAGCTCCCTGCTCCAGCTCCCTGCCCTTGTCTCCGTGTGCTGCAGTCTGGGTTCAGCAGACCACCCCCCTGCCCAATTAAAACAGACCTGTTTTGAAGTTCTTCCAGAGTATCTTCTTCTAGAATCGTGTTGTCCTCCAGATATTGTGAATTTTTTACTTCAAAATCAGTCTAGAGGCTTCATATTTTGTTGGTTTGAGGGGAGGTTAGAGGAGGTTACAGAGACTCCTGTCTGATCTCTGCCACCATGGCTCCACCCCCGAAAGGAACCTATTCCTTTTTTTTTATCAAATGAAATAGTGAAGAAAAAAAAAAACTTCGCAAATATTGAAACAATATAAATGGTAGCTATTATTTAGTAATGTTGGTCTCTTGATGCTTTTTAAAAATGGTACCATCATTGATTTTGATTTTTTTCCCCTTAATTACTGGATCTTAAGATCATAGATTTTTGAGTTGAAAAGAACCTTATAGGTCCTCTTGTTCAGAGATTCTGAAAATTTGTTCTTCTATCTTTTCAAGTTGTTTTGCTCCCAGGACATATTTTCTAGATTAATCAAACCACAAAATAAATAAGAAAGAATTTAAGGAGGTAAATGAAAAGTTAGGTATGAATTGAGAGAGAAAGGAATTTACTTTTTTCTCAGTGGTTTATGGAACATATACAAAAATTGACCCTGTGTTAGGGCATAAAAACCTCAAAAATCAAATGAAGAAAGGCATAAATAGTAAATACATTTTTTCAGATAATGATGCAATAAAAATCACATGCAATATAAGGTCAGGAGAAAATAGATCAAAAGTTAATTGGAAATCAAGTAATCTAATCCTAAAGAATGAATGGGTTAAACACCAAATCATAGACACAATCAATAATTTTATGCAGGAGAATGATAATGATGAGACAACATATCAAAATTTGTGGGATGCAGCCAAATAAGGGGTAATTTTATATCTCTAGATGCTTACTTGCATAAAATAGAGAAAGAGAAGATCAATGACATGCGCTTACAATTAAAAAAGCTAGAAAAAGAAGAAATTAAAAACCCTCAATTAAATACCAAATTGGAAATTGTGAAAATAAAATGGGAGATTAATAAAATTGAAAATAAGAAAGCTATTGAATTAATAATGAAACTGAGTTGGTTTTATGAAAAAAAAAACAACAAAAAAGATAAGCCTTTAGTTACTTTAAATAGCAAAAAGAAAGAGGAAAATCAAATTGTTAGTTTCAAAAATGAAAAAGGAGAACTTTCCACAATGAAGAGGAAAGTAGAGCAATAATTAGGAGTTACTTTGCCCAACTTTATGTCAATAAATTTGATAATCTAAATGAAATGGAGGCATATCTACAAACATATAGATTGCCCAGGTTAACAGAAGAGGAAATAAATTATCTAAATAGCCCCATTTTAGAAAAAGAAATAGAACAAACTATTAATTGATTCCCCAAGAAAAATTTCCAGGGCCAGATGGATTTACACATGATTTCTACTACACAATCAAAGAACAATCTATTCCAATACTATATAAATTATTTGAAAAAATAGGGAATTGAGCCGTTCTACCAAATTCCTTTTATGATACAGACATGGTGCTGGTAGCTAAACCAGGTAGGGTGAAAACAGAGAAGGAAAACTAGAGACCAATTTCCCTAATGAATATTGATGCAAAAATCTTAAATAAAATATTAGCAACAAAATTACAGAAAGTTATCCCCAGGATAATATACTATTACCAAGTAGGATTTATACCAGGAATGTAGGGATGGTTCAATATTAGGGAAACTATCAGCATAATCAACCATATCAATAACCATACTAACAAAAATCATATGATTATCTCAATAGATGCAGAAAAAGCATTTGATAAAATCCAACACCCATTTCTATTAAAAAAAATACTAGATCATAGGAATAAATGGGCTTTTCCTTAAAATGACCAGTAGCATCTATTTAAAATAATCAGCAAGCATCATATGCAATGGGGACAAACTAGAACCATTCCCAATAAGATCTGGAGTGAAAGAAGGCTGCCCACTGTCACCATTACTATTCAACATTGTATTAGAAATGTTAGTTTTGGCTGTAAGAGAAAAAAAGAGATTAAAGGAATTAGAGTAGGTCATGAGAAAACCAAATTATCACTCTTTGAAGATGATATGATGGTATACTTAGACAACCCTAGAAACTCAACTAAAAACTACTACAAACAATTACAACTTTAGCAAATTTGCAGGATGCAAAATAAATCCACATAAATAATCAGCATTTTTATATATTACCAACAAAGTTCAACAGCAAGAGTTACAAAAAGAAATTGCATTCAAAATAACTGTCCATAGTATAAAATATTTGGTAATCTATCTGTCAAGGGAAAGTCAGTAACTATATTAAGAGAAGTACAAAACACTTTCCACACAAATAAAATCAGACCTAATCAGTTGTTAAAATATCAAGTGCTCATGGGTAGGCAGATAGAATATAATAAAAATGACAATACTACCTAAATTAATCTACTTATTTAGTGCCATGCCAATCAAACTCGTAAAAAATTATTTTATAGATTTAGAAAAAATAGTAGCAAAGTTCATCTGGGAGAATAAAAGGTCAAGAATTTCAAGGGAATTAATGAGAAATAACGCTGATGAATGTGGCCTACTTGTGCCAGATCTAAAACTATATTATAAAGGAGCAGTCATCCAAACTATTTGCTACTGGCTAAGAAATAGAATAGTCGATCAATGGAATAGGATAGGATATCAGGACAATCTAAGCAATAACTACAGCAATCTAGTGTTTGATAAACCCAAAGACCCCAGCTTTTGGGATAAGAACTCGGTATTTGACAAAAACTCCTGGGAAAATTGGAAACTAATATGGAAGAAATTAGAGGTTGACCCACACTCAACACCACATACCTAGATAAGATCTAAATAGTTTCATGATTTAGACATAAAGAGTGATATTATAAGCTAATTAGAGAAACATAGGATAGTTTACCTCTCAGATTTGTGGAGAAGGAAAGAATTTGTGTACAAAGAAGAACTGGAACTCTTAATTGAACACCAGATGGATAATTTTGATTTTACTAAGTTAAAAATTTTCGTATAAACAAAACTAATGCAGACAAGATTGTAGGGAAGCAATAAATTGGCAAATCATCTTTCCATTTAAGGGTTCCAAAGGCCTCATTTCTAAAATATATAGATAATTGACTCATAAGAATTCAAGCCACTCTTCAATTGATAAATGGTCAAAGGATATGAACAGACAATTTTCAGATGATGAAATTAAAACTATTTCTAGTCATAGGAAAAGGTGCTCCAAATCCCTACTGTTCAGAGAAAAGCCAATTAAGACAACTCTAAGATACCACTACACACCTGTCAGATTGGCTAAGATAACAGGAAAAGATAATGACGAATGTTGGAGGGAATGTTGGAAAACTGGGACACTGATACATTGTTGATGGAACTGTGAACAGATCCAACCATTCTGGAGAGCAATTTGGAATTATGCTCAAAAAGTTATCAAACTGTGCATATCCTTTGACCCAGTAGTGTTTCTTTTGGGCTTATATCACAAAGAAATCATAAAGAAGGATAGGGCCCCATGTGCAAAAATATTTGTGGCAGCCCTTTTTTTAGTGGCTAGAAACTGAAGACTGAATGGATGCCCATCAATTGGAGAATGGCTGAATAAACTATGGTATATGAATGTTATGGAATATTATTGCTCTGTAAGAAATGACCAGCAGGACGATTTCAGAGAGACCTGGAGAGACTTGCATTAACTGATGGTGAGTGAAATGAGCAGAACCAGTTCATCATTATACATAGCAACAACAAGGCTATATGATCATCAATTCTGATGGACATGGATCTCTTTCACAATGAGATGTTTCAAACCAGTTCCAATTGTTTACTGATGAAGAAAGCCATATACACCCATAGAAACCTGTGGGATCTGAGTGTGGACCACAACATAGCATTTTTATGCTCTCTATTGATGTTTGCTTGCATTTTGTTTTCCTTCTCATGTTTTTTTTCCTTGTAGAGCTGGTTTTTCTTATACAGCAAGATAAGTGTATAAATATGTATACATATATTTGATTTATCATGTATTTTAATATAATTAACATGTATTAGACTACCTGCCATATTGGTGGCAAGGAGGGAAAAATTTGTAATGGAAGGCTTTGCAAGGGTGGGTCAGTGTTGAAAAATTACCCATTCATATGTTTTGCAAATAAAAAGCTTTAATTAAAAAAAAACTCATAAAGATAAAAGGAATGATTTCTAAGGTCCTTTTTAGCAAGAGCAATTATTTTAAAGAGATATCTTTTATTTTTTGCATGTATGTATTTATTTAAAACTTAAATTCAACATAACAAAAGAAAAAACAGAAAGAAAGCATTTTTATATGCATGGCAGAATATGAGAGGATTCAATATATATAACAATAAATTTACTTTTCAAGAAAGCATATGTAATAAAATAACATGTATTCAGAACTTTCCATCTTTTCTCTGATTCTTTATATGTTTTCTTTTGTTTTCTGTTGTGAACTCTTTACTATATATATTTTTTTCTTCTTTTACTCCCCCATCTCCTCGAAATAAGCTACAGTTAAACATGGAAATATTTATGTATACATGCACACATATAAATACATATATATGTGCATATATACATACACACATAACACATACTTGTATATAGAGTCCTATGATCATATCATGTAAATACATCTCTCTTTTAATTGAATATTTTTTAGCTTAGACTTTGTCTGAGATCAATGATTACTACCCCGACTTTTTTTTTCCAAATTAATTCTACCTACTCTGCTCACTTATTATGTTCATGTATATCTCATTTCCTATTCTTACTCATTCTTCTACTTTTTCTTTGCTTTTGCTTGCCTTGCTATTGCTTAACTTCCTCCCCCACCCTGCCAGCATCCCTCCTTTAACCTGTTCCACCACTTTTTTCCTCTCTCTCTCTTTATCCAGCTTCCATCAATTTTCAGACTTAACTCCACTCCCATTAATCTACATATCCCCATAGTAACTTTCTATAATTGGGTTCTTTCTCCTTTGCCAGCTCATTTTTCTTAAAATAAAAGCTTTTTAACGTGATCACGTTTAGTCCTGTAATGGGGACAGGAAATGTTCCTCTGGCCTCTGATCCTCCTTCAGGTCTCCCCTTTAGCCTTGAACCTGAATTAAGAAGTCTTTCCTCCTATAAGTACCCTCAGTTCTTACCCCACTGTTTCTGCACTCACCAAGTCTGTCCTGATTCCTTATCTCCCAGCACCATAACACCACTAGGCATTCCTTATTAGCAGAAGTTCCCTCAAACTTCCCAGACTCAGACACCCAAGTCTTCACACTCTCTAAGAAATGAGAGTTCTTATGGTTGGAGCTTAAACTACCTCCCAACACTGCTAATTCAAGAGTTTATTTCTTGTATTTTTTTTTAAACTAGCTTGGGGATATTTATATTGCACAGGGTGCAAACCACTATTTTGGTATCTTTCTTCAGATTTTCTCCAGTTGTCCCAGGAGGACTTTGACCCTAGCATCTATTTCTTCTTAGCTCTGTGTTTGCCCCAATGTACAGTTTTGTTTTGTTTGTGGGGGAAATCTGGAAAGCTTGGAATTTTCTGAGCTATTCTACCATCTTCTCTGAATCCTCTCCAGCGGGAGTAATTTTAACCATGACACATATAACTTAGATAATTTATGTTTATAAGTTTGCCGGATGCTTTCCTTAAAATAATGTTGAGAATTATATATATATATATATATATATATGTAGTATAAATATGATTATCTTTATTTTGCATTTAGAAAACCAAATCTCAAAAAATGCAAAGTGCAACCATGGTCAAATAAGTATCTCATAATAGTAATTTTATAAATTTAGTGGATGGAAATTAAGAATAAGGAGACATGAGTTCAAATCTAGCCTTTGACACTTGATAAATGTATGATCCTGAGCAAGTCACAAACTCTTTGCCTCAGTTTCCTAATCTGAAAAATGGAGATAATAGCACCTGCCTTTCTACTTCATTATGAGGATCAAATGAGATTAAAAATGGCAAGCAATTTGCAAAAATGCTATATAAATGCTACTTATTTTAATTAAATTTTTGGAATTTTTGTTATTGCTGTTATATTTAAAATATAAGTTGTTTCTGTTTTATTCAGAAACCCTGCAGGTCTTCCACTCCCAGATTGTTGTTGTTGTTTTAATTAGGTAAAAGAGGCATTTATTTCTTCATTTCTTACCTATTCTTTATCACTGTCTTAGTCAAAATGAGGAAAGATCTTAACTTTAAAAGATTGAGGTCTCCCACTGCATCCAAAGCCATCTTCACTAATCCTGATCTATATCTTGCTACTGGACCCAGATGATTCCAGAAAAAAAGATTGACATTGGCCACTTTTCACAGCCTTCCCTCATTTAAATCCAACTTTTAAGTCATGGTGTCATCTTCCTGATGCCATGGTCCCCTTCGAGAATTACAGACCACCACCAACAACAAACAACATATTTCCACATGAAAGAGTCTTTAACATTTAAATCTATCCTCATATCTTATAGGAAATAGATCTGGATGTGACCATAGAAATTCTCAATAACTCCCACATTTCAAAAATGTGGGAAATCAGTTCTAAAGGCAAATTCACTTGTTCAAAGTTATATAGCAAGTAAATGATCAAGTCAGGTCTTTCAATTTCAAAATCATTACTCTTACTGCATTACGCTTCCTCATTTTTATCTTTATGCTCATTATGTCACCCTTTTCTAGATGCTCTCCAGTACCATTAGATCTTTCTTTAGGGGAAACCAAAATTCATGGTGCAGACATGCTGTTGGTTTTGGTAGATATGATAGTATCTTCTGTTCTAATTTTAATCTTCTCCTTGCTTATATCCAATATTTTGTTGGTCTTTCAGGCCACATTTTCTTTTTTTTTTAACTTTTTATTTGCAAAACATATATATGGATAATTTTTCAACATTGATATTTGCAAATCTGTTCCAAATTTTTCCTTCCTTCCCCCAACCCCTCCCCTAGATGCAAATAGTCTAATACATGTTAACTATGTTAAAATAGATGACAAATCCAATATATGTATACATATTTATATAGTTATCTTGCTGCACAAGAAAAATCATATCTAGAAAGAAAAAAATCCTTGAGAAGGAAAATAAAATGCAAGCAAACATCAACAGAAAGCCTGAAAATGCTATGTTAGGTCCACACTCACTTCCCACAGGCCTCTCTCTGGGTGAATATGGCTTTCTTCATCACTGAACAATTGGAACTGATTTGAAACATCTATTGTTAAAGAGAGCCATGTCCATCAGAATTGATCATCATATATCAGGCCATATTTTCAGCCTGGGACATAGATAATAATGAAAACTCTGATTTCCCAAAACAGTTTCAATATTTTATGCACTGATTTGCTTTCAGCAGCATTAGTTTTTGCTAATATATCTTTTAATTAAATGGGAAATTCTGGGCCTATTTGAATTTTATAATATTATACAGATTATCCCAAAAGTATTAGTGTTATTGAAGCTTTACTTAAAATTACTCTTGAGATACACAATTATAATAGTTAGAATTTTGTTTTGTTTGCTTGTGAGTTGCATGTAAAAGCCATCTTAGAAAGAGGAGACTCCTTTGTAAAAGAAACATTGTTCATATACAGCTAAGACAAAGGAAATTTATGTGAAATAGCATGCATACCTGGGTCCATGTATTCAGCCGTCATCAGTATAGAGCTATTGAATATGCTACTTCAATATAACTAAATAGCTATGAGAGGTAAGCAGAATACATGATTATTTTTCATCTGTCAATTTTCTTTCATTATTTCTCAAGGATGGCAAAGATACTTGTGCTCCTACAGTAAATATCTAATTATTCCAAGTATATTGGGAGACTTGGCTTCTTTCTTTTTATTTTGAGAGTCAGTTTTCCAGATAACTAAAGCTCAATTCCTTTGAGTTTAAGATATTTTAAATTCTATTTAAACAATTTTGGTTAGAAATCTTTCTTACCATGCATTGCTTAACCACTTAAGTAGTAGATAACAACATAATTTCAATTTGTGTAAAATGACAGAACAATTTATATTATTAACACTGATATATTAAAAAAGAAACAAAAGAAAATTATAAAAGATTTACAAATTCTGATTGGTGAAATGGTCAGCTATGATTCCAGAAGACTGACAATAAAGAGTCAGGGTTACCTCATGACAGAGAGATGATGGACTAAAAATATTTTTGGATGTGGCCAGTGTGGGCATTTGTTTCGTTTAACTATGCTTATATGATATAAAGCTTCATCCTTCTTTTCCCTCCCTTTCCTTTTCCTTCTCCTTCTCCTCTCCTCTCCTCTCCATTCCTTTCTTTTGCACTCTTCTCCTCTTTTTTCCTCTCTGTTCTTCTCTTTTCTTTTCCTCTCTCTTCTGTTCTTCTCTCCTCTCTCTTTTCCTCTGCTCTGCTCTCCTCTCTCCTCATTTCCTTTTCTCCTTCTGTTTTCCTCTCCTGTTTTCTCCTATCTTGTCTTATCCTCTCCTTTTCTGACTTCCATTCTCCCTTTCTCCTTCCTTTTCTGTTCTCCTATTCTTTCTTGGTAGGTGAGGGAAGTAGAAGGAAGGAAAAAATACATACATATATATATATATATATATATATATATATATATGCATACATATATATATATATGTTTGAGTATTGACATTTAAAAAAACATTTTAAAAAGCGTTGGAAGTTTCAATAGATTTTGAGGCCAGTAGAAATAGTATAATGCAGCAAATGCAGCAGTAAATCAGTTCTGCATCAAGTATTAGCAATTTATTATATACCAAAATTATTGCATGCAATGATACTACAAGTATATCCCAATCATCAAGGAGCCTACATTCTAGCTGAGGAGACACTATGTACACATTAACATTTCTAGGTAAAGTCAAGAGTGTGGTAGACACTAGCAGCTGAAAGAAAAGAAAGAAGACCTTATATGGGAATTAGTAACTGAGTTGGGCTTTAATAGAAGCTTATATTTCTAAGAAGTGAAGGGGAGAGAAGAGCCATTACAAACATTTCCATAAATCTAATACTGCCTTGGGCTGCATTAAGACAAGGCTTCCAGAAAGAAGAAGATGATATTTTCTCTGAACTCTGATCTGGTTACACTGCATCTAGAATATTGTATTCTATTCTGGTACTACTATTTAGGTAGGACATTTATGAATTGAAAAGTGTCCAGAAGAAGGCAATCAGAATGATGAAGTGCCTTGGGCCCATGTCATGGGAAGCTGGGTTGAAAGAATAGAGATCCTTTAGACTCCAAAGAAGAGAAGATCCAAGAGGAACATGACAGTGGTCTCCAAATATTTGAAGGGTTTTCAAATAAGAGAAGGATTAAATTTATTCTATTGGTTTTAAAGAGTAAAAATTTTGTCATTTTTATTCAATTCTTTCAATTATATGTAACTTTTGTAATGTGGGTTTTTTCAGCAAAGATATTGAAGTGATCTGTCATTTCTTTTCTAGTATATTTTACAGATGAGGAAACTAAGGCACTCAGGTTAAGTGACTTGCCCAGGGTCACACAAATAATAAGTGTTGGAGGCAAGATTTGATCTCATGAAGAAGTGTCCTCTGATTCTAAGCCCAGAACTATATCCACTGCACCACCTTAGTGCTAAGCCCATGGATGGAACTTGCTAAATGTCAATATAGGGGTTGTTGTCAAGAAAAAATGTTCTAATAATTGTAGCTATCCTATCAATGCAGCTACACCTATCAATAGGTGAAGAAAAGATTCTTCACATATAGGTTCACCACAGTGGCTTAAAACGAGGCAAGTTGATACTTTATTAGGTATATCAATCATATTCAATATTCCTTTCTCAGATGTTAATTGGACTATAGATGGCCACTGAGATTCATTCCAGATCTACTGTTCAATGTTTCTTTAATTTAATCTTTCTTGATGATTCAGAATCATCATTAAGAATATCATGTATTTTAAAGTGATATACTCAATTTATTGATATTACTATTGAATTAGTCTCTACAGCTAATGGTTCTTGATGTATGCAGAGTTTTTTAAATCTAATTTCTGTGTTTTTCTGCACATTAGTTCAATCAAGCTTCAACTTCACTTTTCTAATTTGTTACTTGTTCTTTATTGGATGTTGAAGACCCAGAAACCTTATTCATAACTATGGTTAAAATAAGAATAGATAGGTTTTGAGTGGGGGGGAGGATTTTACAATGAATAAAGTAAAAAAGCTTTGGGGACATTTTTACTGTTTATTGGCATTTTTGGTTCTGAGCCTCCTTTTTGGATATTTGAGGAAGCCAGAAAATGATACCCAGATAAGTCAATAATCTCTATTGATCCAAATTTTTAACTCAAGATGTAACATTAAACACAAATTTAAAACACATACATAAAATTACAGCCTATATTAAAAGTCAGTGTCTACCTATTAAGTACTTAAATTTTAGTAGAAGCAGAATATCTAGTGAGAGATATTTCAACAAAGATTTCATAAATAATAGGCCTAGCATGGAAGAATGAGAGATAATTTGGCATGATAGGATTTAAATTCCAGTCCAAATTTTGGCATTAATTAACTGGTGTCACAAATTCTCTGAACCTATATTTCTTTATCTATAGAGTGAGAAGAGGGCCTAGATGTTCACCTTTAAAATTAATTCAGTGAAATAAAGTTTTGCTTCTTTGGAATGTCTTTCCCTTTGGAATATTGATTCTCAATTTGAAGAATGAGTTTAGCACTGTGAGGGGAAAACAATAGAGAAAACAATAGAGAAAGTGGGAAATAAGGCATGACGAGGAAAGGCAAAAGAGAAGGATAGTGGAAAAGGAAGTTTGTGATCCAGCACCTTCAGTCTCAGTGAGTTCATTTAATTTGTGACTTGGTGGGGGAGGAAAGGGAAAAATGTTTCGTGGATCATAGATTTAGAACTGGAAAGGGCATTATAATCAATTAAGTCCAACTTTCTTATTGTGCAGACAATAGCTAACTAGCATTTTTATGGCCCTTTAAGATTTGCAAAGAGCAATATATATTTATGTGTGTGTGTATACACACACACATGTATGTATATATATATATATATGTATATAATTTGATGAGGAAGCTGTAACACAGAGGAGTTAAGTGACTAGTCCAGTATCACACTGATAACAACAAACTTATAGTAAGCATTTACTATGTCCCAGGCACTTGCATTTTAGAGGAAGTCAGCACTTTTCTAAACCTCCCCATACAGAACTCTCAGCACTGTTTCCTAGTTGAAGTCAGATTTTTAAATTTCACACTTCTGATTTTTGTTGGAAGTGAGAGAAGAGATTGTTTTTAGATGGAAAGGCTGAATAAAACTAAGGCCATGTCTCTTTTTTATTCCTTACTTTTCATCTGAACATTTAATATTTGCATAATGTTAAAAACCATGACTGCAATCAAAACAGATTTGTGCTGAACATCTTGTGCTTAGAAAATATACTTCCTGGATTCCAAAGGCCAGAAGAATTTCTATGAGAAGAGACTTAAGGACACTTGTTATGTGTCTGCTTTCTTATTCTTTCTAATCCTTCCCTTCTTCCTTCTTCCTTTCCCACCCCACCTGCTTCAGGAAAAAAAGAATGAATGTTTTCTGAATTTCTCTGATCACATGCTGAAAGACATAAAGATGAAAAGAGATGTAATGGAGGAAGCAAATGGAAGTGGATTTCTCACATAAGAAATAAGAATTGCACTCAAAGTTTCCAGTAGTTTGCAACATAGACGATCATATGTAGCCACTTATCAGTTTAATCCTTCAATAAAGATTGATTAAAATATCTTCTTTGTCAGGTACTCTGCTATGCATTAGAGATATAAAAAAAAGGCTAATGATGGAACCTGTCTCAATGAACTCACAGTTTAATTCAGGAGATAGCATGGAAAAACCAGCAATATGCAATACAAACAAGCTATATGTAGTACAAATTTGAAAAATCAACAGATGGAAGGCATTAGGATTAAGAGGGATAAGGAGTTTCTTATTTAACACAGCCAAATATTGCATTAAATCTTGGGTTCTTAATCTCTCTTTGTCTTTGTTTCTCCCTCTTTCTTTCTAATTCAGTCTCTATTTCCTGGTGTGTGTGTGCATGTGAATGTGTGCCTCTCTGTCTCTCTCCCATCCCTCCCTCTTATGTCAAGGAATTTTTTTCAGTCTGATGCAGCCTATGAACTCCTCAGAATAATGTTTGTAATAATAATATAATAATTTTTGTAAATAAACATATAAATTTATAAAGGAAATCAATTATATTGAAATAGAGTTATCAAAATATTAAAAAATACAAATTTATGGGCTTTAAGAGTAAGAATCCTTGGCTGTGGAAAGAGATATAATACGTAGATAGTATTGCTTTAAACAACATTCATTCCTTCAAATATGAAAAATGTAAGTCATTAGCAGGAAGAGCTTTAGAATTAATCTCAAGACTTGAGTTCCATTTCTTCTCCATTGTGTGGATTTGTTTAGGTAAATTAATAAACCAATCTCACATCTATCAAAAAAGATTATGAGGACTTAAACTATATGTTTTATTTTTTTTCAATTTACATGTAAAACAATTTTAAATATTTGTTTTTAAAACTTCAAGTCCTGGGTTCTTTCCCTTCCTCTTGCCCTGTACCCCACCAAGAAGGCATATGTGAAGTTACATGCAAAACATTCCAAAAATGTCATGTTGCAAAAGAAAGCATTCCCCCCCCCCTCAAAAAATTCTCAAGAAAACTAAAGGTTTTTTTTAAGTATGTTTTGATCTGTATTCAGACACAATCAGTTCTTTCTCTGGGTATAAATAGCATTTTTTCATCATAAATCCTTCAGAGTACTCTTGTATTAATTAGAATAGCAAAGTCATTCATAGCTGATCATCCCACAACATTGCTATTAATTTGTGCACAGTGGATTTCACTTTTGATGAGCTCATGGAGGACTTTCTAGGTTTTTCTGAAGGCATCCTGCTCATCATTTCTTATAGAACAATAGTATTCTATCATAATCACAAACCACAATTTATTCAGCTAATCCTCACTTCATGAGTAACCCCTCAATTTTTAATTCTTTACCCTAGGGAAAAATTGCTATAAATACTTTAATGGATATAAGTCCTTTTCCTTTAAAAAAAATCTCTTTTGGAATACATGCCTAGTAATGGTATTGTTAGGTAAGATGATATGCATGACTTTGTAGCCCTTTGAAAATAGATCATATCTTTTGATCATTTATCAACTGGGGATTTTTAAAATTTGACTCACTATACATTTGAGAAATGAGGCCTTCATCAAAAAGATGCTTCAAAATGTTTTTCACTTGAGTGTATGCTCTTCAGGAAATGTGTAAATAAATTGTTATATGAATGTAATGCAATATTGTTTTTCTATAATAAATGATGAGCAGGCTGATTTCAGAAAAGCATGAAAAAACTTACTTTAACTGGTGCTGAATGAAATAAGAAGAACCAAGACAACAGTATACACTGTAACACCAACATTACATAATGTTCAACTGTGATGGGTTTGGTTCAACAATGAAATGATTCAAAGCAATTCCAATACAGTTGGGATGGAAAATGCCATCCGCATCCAGAGAGAGAACTATGAAGACTGAATTTGGATTGAAACATATTATTTTCACCTTTGTTTTCTTTGTCATGTTTTTTTCTCTTTTCTGATTTTTCTTATAGAACATGATA
This sequence comes from Myrmecobius fasciatus, assembly GCA_023553655.1. Taxonomy (NCBI): domain Eukaryota; kingdom Metazoa; phylum Chordata; class Mammalia; order Dasyuromorphia; family Myrmecobiidae; genus Myrmecobius; species Myrmecobius fasciatus. The sequence continues at coordinate 416,700 of JAJPUD010001050.1, forward strand.
AATAGGAGAATGTGTTTTAAAGAATTGCACATATTTAACCTATATCAGATTGTTGTGGTCTTGGAGAAGAGGGAAGTAAAAGAGAGGACAATAAATTTTAACACAAAATCTTGCAAAAATGAATGTTGAAAACTATCTTTGAATATATTTGGAAAAATAAAATATTATTAAATAAACAAAATAAAACATTCTTTTTCATAATTACTCTCTCTACTTTCACCCTGTCTCTTCTCAAAAGTGTTTTGCTTCTGACCATCCCTATCCCCAATATGCCCTCTCGTCTATCACCCTCTTCCCTTTTCATGTATTCTTCCCTTCCTACTTTTCTGCAGGGTACGATAGATTTCTATACCCATATTGCACTTAGACTATAAACAGCACAGATTTGTCATCAGAATCCAGTGAGATAAGAACTACAAGGTGCTGATTCATGAAACACACACATGTACCTTCTTGTCTCTCTCCCTCTCTCCCTTCCAGATGAAAATAAGAGTGATAAACAGGACTAGAAGTAGACACATTGCAATTATCAATGATAGGCCAGTTCAGAATTTAACTGTGTTTTTCCCCAAAAAAGAATGTTATGTTTTTGTTTTTTTTAAAAAAGGAAGGAAGCCTAATATAATGATGATGGATTTGAAATTAGGAAGACGAGTTCAAATACTACCTCAGACACTTAACTAATATGATTCTGTGACCCCGACCTCTCTAGACTCTCAATTGCTTATTTGTGAAATGAGATTAAGCTCAGTCACCAAAGTCCCATCCCATAAAGCTCTAAATCTATGAACCCAAATCTTTTTTTTTCCAATGAGTAGGATAAATGCTGATCTCCTAGCTCATGTGACTATTTTACTTTTCATTTTTTAATTTTTTTTTTACATTTCTGATTTGGGAAAAAAGGAAAGAAAATTTCTTGTGCTGTTAAAGATTACCTAGGGCTATATAATTGTGGTGGCACAGCAAAAGGGATATTCCAATGTAAAGACTTGTCTCCCTAGTATTTCATTTGATTTAATTCAATAAACATTTATCAAGTTACAACTCTGGGCAAGGATCTCTATTTAGGTGATACTCAGATAAAATTAAAACAGTCTTTTCTCTCCACGAATTTGCAATCCAGTGAGGAGGGTATATGTGTGGTGTGTATGCATACTTGAGAAAATCGGGGAAAGCTGCTGTGCTTTCAAGGAACCTAAGGATTCAATAAAACAGAAAAGGAGAAAGATCCTTCTAGGAACAGGCAGAACTTACACTTGTACAAAGACATCAAGACAGGACATATCATATCACATAATACATTGGTTATTTCAAAACATACTATGCCAAGATATTTAATATATTTTACAATAAAGTCACTCAAGAAGACTTTACCTTTTTTACATCTAAAGGTAGTTATTAAGTCAGGATCAAATCTATTTTTATTCTTTTTTAAAATTATGATTCATGGGGCAGCTAGGTGGCGCAGTGGTTAGAGCACCAGCCCTGAAGTCAGGAAGACCTGAGTTCAAATCTGGTCTCAGACACTTAACATTCCCTAGCTGTGTGACTCTGGGCAAGTCAATTAACCCCAATTGCCTCAGCAAAAAGCAAAAAAAAATAATGATTCATCATTCACATTGGGAAGAAGTAATATATGAACTGTTGAAAACAATATAAAAATAATATTTTCAAAACCAAGTTCCAAATGGTTGCCCAACAGATCAATGTTTGCTTTATTCCAATATCAGCAAAAATCCAATATGTACAAATAGTACATAACAGTTCTTCAGTTTTATCTTCAATGTCAATAGAAAGTAAAAGAAGATAGTAATATTTTTCTACGGTATCCAAAAGCTACAATTTGTTATCCTTCTAAAAAGTCCATTATTTTATTGGAAGCAAGATAGAAACTTGACTACATTTATCTATGTGTATGTAGTTAATGGGGGCAAAAGCCTTTAGATTATACCAAAATTCAGCTCAGAAAGTGAGAGAGAAGATAATTTTGTTTTCCCAGGAGCTGTTACCTTTGTATGATTGCTGTGTCTTTTTTCTGCCCCCTCAGGGTATCTGAGTTACTTTCTTGTGAGATTGACATTTTAGTGTTCTTTTTCTAGGTTTGGTAACATCCCTGACAATGAATTTTAGAGAATCAAAGAAGTTGCTATAGGTGACCCTCTCAGGAAGCTAGTTATTTTATCCTCAAACTTTTATATTTTAACCATTCCTGAAGATTATAGTCTATAGGAATGCATCAGGAGAATAAGAGAGTGTGGAAGAAAGATTACAAAGAAAGAAAACTAGGAAAAATTATTTTTACCTTTCACTTTTATTCTCTCTCCTCAGCATCAAGTAACATTCAACATTCAGTCAATAAGCATTTAATAAGCACCTGCTACTCCTATATCAGGTATTGTGCTAGGCACAGAGGATAGAAAGAAACAGTCTCTGCTTTCAAGTAGTTTATCATGTATCAAGGAAGTTACCCTATACCCAAATAAGTAAATATAAAGTGGGTTTTTGTAGGATGGGAGGAGGAGAGAAGAGAGATTACTATGAAGAAATCCCAAATATTAAAAAAAACTGGGAAACAATGCTTAAACAATATAGAGAAGATCATATTTTGGATTGTGTTTTCTAGGGAATTCTAATAAACAAATTGGGAAAAATGATTTGTGAAGAAAATAGGCAAAAAAAAAAGAAATAAGGCTAGTGTGACATCATGAAAAAAAACTCTGGACAAAGTCAGGAAGCTTGGTATCTGGTCATAACTGTCCAATAATTAACTAGGTAAATTAGCTCAGCTCCCTTGATTTCTCTGGGACTCCGGATCTTCATAAGTAAAATTAATTAGTTGGAGTATATTATTTCTACATTGTCTTCTAGCCTTAAATGTCATTGGTTCAATGAAGTCAATGCTGTACTGAATGTAGAATTTATGTATATGTTGTTCCAATCGTATTAATACAGTTATATACTTTTAAGATTTAAATATGTGTCATAACTGGCCTTCAGATACTCCTTTATCAAATTTTTGCTTAATTTGCCTTTCTGTTTAAGTGTTTGCTCTGTTTTATAAAGTAGCTGGAGGAAGGTAATTAATCATTAGTTAAAATTTTAGGACTGAAGTTTTCTTCAAAATTTTGAAGTCTTGGGACCTTTAACCTTGTCCAGATTTGATTCTGCAGGGCGTCTCATCTCTCCTGGTGATGAGGACCCCATTTTGTCCTTATTGAATTAATGAATTCTCATTTACTCAAGTACAATGATATTCTCCATCATTTTCTGGATATTCTCCATCATTTTCTGTCCCAGAAACATGAACCTTGGTTGAATAACTTATGAGAGTATTTTCTCACTTTCCAATATATATCCATGGCCTATAGAAATCCATAGAATCTAATTTGACCTCTGTTTGTTTTTTGGTAGAATTGATTTAGATATGCAGGAATAGTTCAGAGGCACCTTAATAGTGCATTAGATAGAAGATGGAGTATCAGGCATGGAGTTAGGTCAGACCTGAGTTCAAATGCAGACTCAGAGATTTACTAGTTGTATGACTTGGGCAAGTCACTTAATCGCTTTGCCTTTATTCCATTTTCTGCAAAGAATAGTGATAGTAATAGCACTTAGCTCCCAGGATTGTGGTGAGAATCATATAATAATTATAATTTAGTGCACTTGACACATAAATGCTATAAGATAGTTATTAGTAATAGTAGCAGTACATGCTGGAAACTTTCCTCTCTAGTAGACTTAGAACATGATCTTACTAAATTTATTAAAATCCTTAAATCCTTCAATACAAGATTAATTAATTCAATAGATCTTTTTGGGATTGGTGTGACTCTTCAATGACTAGAATTTAGCCTCCACATACCATTTATTTGAGATAGATGTCCATTTTATACATATTGAGAATTCTTAAAAGGTGCCAAAATGACAGACTTGAATTTATCATCACCAAATATGAGTTTATTCTACCTTTGCATATACACTTTAAGGTGGTCCCTACTTCCCAAATATCACTTCTGTCCAACTGGTTTATTTTGTATCTTCTCTTGTGAAACTTGCATTTTCTTTGGAATTCAGATAGCAAATCCAAAGGAAGTTTTGAACACTGAACTTTAATGGGGTTCTTGGTTTTTATATCACTCTTATGGTGACTGTAAGTTTTTCATAGAAACATGAAATTATAGAATCCATGTCTGGTTCCTCAATCACCCCCTTATATGGAAGTTCCTTCTTTAGTATCTTCCAAAGATACTCATCTAGTCATTTTGTGGATACTTCCAGTGATGAAACTTGCTACTTAATAAAATAGCCCATTGCTTTTCTCTTTTTCTGGGCAATTAATTATCTAAAATATGGCTCTTTGCCTTATAGACCAATAAGAAGACCAAGTTCAGGTGACTTCATGTTGTGGAGTACTCATGTTTTCTCAAGCTAGACTTTTGATTCACAAGTTCCACTTATAGTCCATTTTGCTTAGACTTCATCCTCCAAACCTCCAATAATGCATTTTCAAGAAAAAACTCTTTTCCTAAAGAAACAGAATTTTTGTATGGCCAGTCTTTTGGGTTGAGTCTGTTTCCTAATCTCATAGCAGAACTGAAGCATTCTGGATTACAATGCTAGCAGAATCTAAATCCTCAGGAACAATTTCAATCCCAGGTCTTTCACAAAGGAAAAAACAACATTGTAATGTAAATTTTATGTATATGGGGTGGGGGAATGATCAAAGCACTGTCATCTTTTATGCCTTGAGCCAGGTTAAACAATGAAAGAATATAAGGGAGTCCTCAGTTGGAGAACAGTAGAAAGTTTTGGCTGTTTTCTGAAATCCATGGCTGACCTTACCCCATGGGAGTATAAGTGTTAAAAGAAAATGAAATTAGTAGCTCTTGGTTACCACCTGCTAATCCAAAACATGTTGACAAAGATTGCTAAATGCAATGTTAATTTAATTAGAAAGGACTTTTCTTTCTTCTATTAACAGGCAATTAGAATATATTTTAGCACACTGAAGATGCATTTAGCAAAGCCCACTACAAACATAAATTCTGTAATTGTTTAATTGCAAATTGGGCATAAAACCCTAAATTTTCTTCTATGTGTTTCAACTATCTTTATTTTTTTAAAAAGCAGGTTTGAGTTTAAAATTGCTAAGCAGATGCTTGTGCTCTCTTTTCTTTTGCAAAATTCCTTTAACTCTGGATAATATGTATCATTTAGCTACACTTTGACCCCAAATCAGAAAGTAAAACCCAAAGCAGAAAGTAAAAAAAAAAAAAATCCAGACAAATGTATATCAGCTACTCTCATCATCTTTACTCAAAGGCCTGAGGGATATTCTCATTTTGGCTCTGTGGTGTGTGTGTGTGTGTGTGTGTGTGTGTGTGTGTGTGTGTGTTTTAACTACAACAATACCATGTCTGTTAAAAATTGCAACTATAATCTTACCAGAAGGATAGTGTTATGATACTTCATCAAACATTTGTAGCACATATGATTGTGATTAAATATAAGCACAATTAAATTGCATATGTAAGACAGGGAGGGGAAGGAAGAATAATGATAATATCACTTTGAAGTATTAACTTTCTTTTGTCACCGAGAAATATATTCTTATGAATGGTATCCCCAAGGCTCTCAATAGTACCATAATTATTGAAAATGGAACCTATGATTAATTTACATGCTCTTAAAATATTCCATCTATTTGTAAAGGAACTCAAGTTATTGAACTATTAAAAGTATTATGTCTCTTCTTCCTGGTCTGACTAGCTGTGCAACATTGATTATGTTTTTCAATCTCTATTAGTCTCAATTTCTCCATCCATTCCAGTTCTAATATTCTTTGAATTTATTATTTTCAATAAACACATAACAATTAATGAGAACTACACATGGCAATGTTGCAAGGCAGTACAATGGATAGCATTCTAACCTTGGAAACAGGAGAACTTAAGTTCAAATCCAGCTTCAGACACTTTCTAGCTTGTGACTCCAGGCAAGTCACTTAATGCTGTTTTTCTCAATTTATTCATCCGTAAAATGAACTGGAAAAGGAAATGGTAAACACTCCAATATCTTTGCCAAGAAGTCTCCCAATAGGGCTATGAAGAACCACACAACAACACAAACAACAACATGGATTACAAAATCTTGTTTCAAATAGTCTGTGATCATCTTGGTTACTGGAAAAGACTACTAGGATCATATGCACTGGAGATATGTAATATGAATTAAACTGCCAATCAAATATTTCATCAGCTGACAGAATGAGATCAATAGAATGTTGAAAGGAAGACTCTTAGAAAATTATAAAAATAGATTTTAATGGATCTTTAGAAACAAATAAGTCCAAATTAATTCTTTAGACATATATTTATCATTTAATATTTGGAAATTTCCATGCTAGTCACTGGGGTATACAAAGATAAAAAACAAAACAAAACATGAATCTTTTGCCTTTATAAGGAGTACAATCTGTCAAGAAGATGGCATATAGAAAGATATTTTCCATTTTATATCTAATCTCATATTTTGTATTTGTGTATCTAATTAATAGGTCTTGTATAGACATTCTCTATTAGAATGCAAAGTATTTGAGGCCAGGGGCTATTTCCTTTTTTATCTTTGTATTTCTAACACTTAGTACAGAGTTTGACATATGGTAGAGGAGTAGTAAATTTTTTGAACAGTAGTTATCTTAATAGTTGATTAAGATTGACATACTGAAAGCAAAACTAAGAATGATAGAAGATAAATGTAGAGAAAGATTTATCATCTAGAAGATAAAGAGGATATGAGAAAATATTATGTGTATACAGTTTGATGAAATATTTGTTTTATGCACTCCTATTTTATTATTCCGGAGAAACTGGTATAACAAAAAAGAAAACAGGTGAATTCTCTAAAGGTAAGGACTTACATAAAATGTTTCAGAGAATATTCTTACTAATGTATCATCCATGTACAGAAGGTATGAGGAATTATGTCTTTTTTTCAAAATTGCTATTTGGGAAGAAAAAAATAAACCCTAGTATTCATCCTTGACCTTTTGTGGGCCCCATGAAATTTCAGCTATAGTTGATAAACTAATATGGATATTTACATAGATTGCTACAGCAATTTACTTACGCATTACTGTTAAATATTTTAGTCACCCAATACTTCATTGGTACATTCTACTAAATATATAAAAATAAATTTAAGAGTATCAATATTCCAGTTACTGGTTCATTAATATTTGAATTTATTTCAGAAATTATGCAAATTACATGCCCATTTACAATTGCAACAACAGAACTGATGAAATAAAACATAATCTATATTCTTGAAACTAAATGAAAAAATAATGAAAGACAAAAAATATGAGTTGTCCAATCAATATTGGTGCTTGTACATTAATCACAATGTTCAGCATGTGGCAAACAATAACTTACCTCCTGGCTGATGAACAGAACAGAAAAGTGTAGGTGAGAAACTGTGAGCTACTGGTTAGCCTCAAGCTGCCTTCCTACAAATTTAGGATAGAATCTTAAGAATTTCTGGCATGGAACTTTTGCTTACTTGGGAAAACAAAACAATATACAATTCATATATAGTCTGCATTATCCGTATTTAGTTCCTTTCTCCCCAGAAATAAGAAAATAAGAATGGAAAAGATTCATTTATGGGAGGCATTGAAGTGAATAGGGAGAATCTCTCCAAGTAGTGGGAAAATAGGCATTCATTTGGATTATCATGATATCTCTTCTCTTTTGTCTATCTTTATTTAGTCTGCTTTCATTATAGACTAAGGGGTTTTGATGGAGTAAGAAGGACTGAGCTTGAGTTCAGACTTTTTATCTTCCTGAAAAAGTGGGGTCCAAAAGATATATATGAACTGATATTAAGAGAAGTGAGCAGAACCAGGAGAATATTATACATAGGAACAGTAAGATTGTGTGATGATCAACTATGATAGACAGCTCTTCTCAGCAATACAGTGGTGAAGGATAATTCTGATAGACTTGTGATGGAAAATGTCATTCATACCCAGAGAAAGGACAATAGAGAATGAATACAGATTGCAGAATACTATTTTCACTTAAACTTTTATTGTGGTTTTTCCATTTAGTTCTAATTTCCCCCCACAATATAACTAATATGTAAATATATTTAACATGATTGTAAATATTTAACCTGTATTGGATTGTTTGCTGTCTTGGGTAGGGAGGGGAAAAGGAGAAAGGGAGAAAAATATTAGAACTCAAAATCTTACAAAAATGACTGTTGAAAGCTATCTTTACATGTAATTGGAAAATATAAAATACTATTAAAATTAAAAAAAAAGATTTTTAAAAAAATGTACCATCTTTTTATTGAGGTATGTTTATTTATTTTAATATATATTGCTTTCTGAGTCATGTTGGGAGAGAAAAATAGAGCAAAAGAAAAAAATGAGAAATTAAAAAAAACAACAACAGAAAAAATGAATTGAACAGAGCATTTGATTTACATTTAGTATCCTTCGATATTTTTCTAGATGCAGATGTCATTTTCTGTCCTAAATCTATTGGGATTGCCTTGGATCATTGTACCCCTGAAAAGAATCAAGCATTTCATAGTTGATCATTGCATATTCTTGCTGTTATTGTGTACAATGAGTCCTGGTTTTGTTTGTTTCACTCAACATGAGTTCATGTAAATCTATCCAGTCATTTCTATAATCAGTTTGTTCATCATTTTTTGTAGAACAATAATATTCCATTATCTTCATGTACAACAGCTTGTTCAGCCATTCCCCAATTGATGTGGATACACTCCCTTTCCACTTCTTTACTACCACAAAAAGAGCTGCTACAAATATTTTTGCACATGTGGTTCATTTTCCCTTATTTATGATTTCCTTCAGATACAGAACCATTAATGGCACTGCTGAGTCAAAGGATGTGTGCAATTTTATAGCCTTTTGAGCATAATTCCAGATTGCCATCCAGAATGGTTGGATCATTTCACAACTCCACGAACAATGCATTAGTGTCCCAGTTTTCGCATATCCCCTCCAACATTTACCATACTCTTTTCCTGTCATCTTAGCCAATATGAGAGGTGTAAGGTGGCACTTCAGAGTTGTTTTAATTTGCATTTCTCTAATCATTAGTGATATAGAGCATTTTTTTTTCATATAACTATAAATGGCTTTAATTTCACTATTTTAAAATTGTTTGTTCATATCATTTGACCATTTATCAATTGGGGAATGATTTGTATTCTTATAAATTTGATGGTTCTTTATATATTTTAAAAGTGAGATCTTTATCAGAAATGCTTGGCTTTAAATATTTCCCCCAGCTTTGTTCTACCTTTTAATCTTGTTTCTGTTGGTTTTGTTTGTGAAAACCTTTTTAATTTATTGTAATCAACTTTGTCAATTTTGTCCTTCATAATGTCCTTTTGTTCTTCTTTGGTCATAAATTCCTTCCTTCTCCAAAGATCTGATCGGTAAATTATCCCTTGTTCTAATTTGTTTACGGTATCATCCTTTATGCCCAAATCATGTATCCATTTGGACCTCATTTTGGTATGGAGTGTGAAATGTGAGTCTATACTGATTTTCTGACATATTTTTTTCCAGTTTTTCCATCAATTTTTGTCAGTTAGTTCTTATTCCAGAAGCTGGAGTTTGGGGATTTATCAAATACTATATTGCTATAGGCTTTTATTATTGTTTCATGTATATCTAATCTATTCCACTCTATTTCTTAACTAGTATCAAATGCGGATTTACAATATAGTTTTAGGTTTGGTACTGCTAAGCTACAATCCTTTGTATTTTTTTTTCTCATTAATTCCCTTGATATTGTTGACCTTTTGTTCTTCCAGATTAATTTTCTTATTGTTTTTTTTTTCTAGTTCTATAAAATAATTTTTGACAGTTTGATGGTATGGCATTGAACAAGTAGACAATTTAGACAGAATTGTCATTTTTATTATCTTAACTCAGTCTACTCATGAGCAGTTGATATTTTTCCAATTGTTTAGATCTGACTTTATTTATGGGAAAAGTGTTTGGTAATCACGTTCATATAGTTCTTGGGTTTGTCTTGGCAGTTAGAGCCCCAAGTTTTTTATTTTGTCTACAATGATTTTAAATGAAATTTCTCTTTCTATCTTTTGCTGATGGGCTTTGTCAGCAATATGTAGAAATGCTGATGTTTTGTGTGGATTTATTTCATATCATGCAACTTTGTTAAAACTATAAATTGTTTCCAACAGGTTTTTAGATGATTTTATAGAATTGTCTAAGTATATCATCATATAATCGGCAAAGAGTAATAGTTTTATTTCCTTATTTCCTATCCCAATTCCTTTAATTTCTTTTCCTTTTCAATTTGCCAAAGCCAAAATTTCTAGTACAATGCTGAATAGTGGTTATAATGGACATCCTTGTTTCACCCCTGATTTTATTGGGAATGTGTCCAGCTTCTCTCCATTACAAAAAATAAATGCTTGGTGTTGATTTTAAACAGATATTGCTTATTATTTTAAGGAAAGCTTCCTTTATCCCTATGCTCTCCAGTTTTTTTTAATAGGAATGGGTGCTGTATTTTGTAAAAAAGCTTTTTCTGCATGTTTTAAGATTATCATATGTTTTCTGTTGGTTTTGTTATTGATATGGTCGATTATGGTAAAAATAATAATAATAAATTGAGCCAGCCCTGTGTTCCTGGTATAAATCCTACTTGCTCATACTATATTATCCTACTGATACACTGCTGTAATCTCTTTGCTAATATTTTATTTAAAAATTTTCCATCAATATTTTTAGAGAGATTGGTCTGTAATTTTCTTTCTCTCTTTTAATCCTTCCTGGTTTAAGTATGACTGCTATATTTGAGTCTTAGAAAGAATTTGGCAGTACTCATTCTTTACCTATTTTTCCAAATTGTTTACATAATATTGGGATAGTTCTTTAAATGCTTGTAGAATTCACTTGTGAATCCATCTGGCCCTGGAGATTTTCTCTTAGGGAGTGTAATAATGACTGTCGATTTCTTTTTTTTTTTTAAAGGAACTATATAAATATTTTATTTCTTCTTGTATTAACCTGGGCAATTTATATTTTGTGAATATTCACACATTTCAATTACATTGTCAGACTCGCTACCATAGAGTTGGGCAAAATACCTTCTAATTATTGCTTTAATTTGTTTTTCATTGGTGGTGAGTTAACCCCTTTCATTTTTGATGCTGGTGACTTGGTTTTTGTTTCCTTTTTCTCATCAAATTAACCAAAATATATCTATTTTGTTAATTTTTTCATAAAATCAACTCTTTTTTTGTTTTTTTCTATTTATTTTTGTTTTGTTTATTAGATCAATAGTTTTTTTTAGTCTCTATTTGATTAATCTCTACTTTGAGTCTCAAAATTTCTAATTTGGTATTTAATTGAGGATTTTTACTTTGTTCATTTTCTAGCTTTTTTAGTTGCATGCCTAATTCATTGATCTCCTCTTTCTCTATTTTATTTATGTAGCTAATTAGGGATGTAAAATTTCCCCTAAGAACTGCTTTGGCTGCATCCCATAGATTTTGGTATTTGTGTCATTATTTTTATTTTCTTGGATGGAATTGCGGTTTCTGTGATTTGTTGTTCAGCCCACTCATTCTTTAGAATTACATTATTTAATTTTTAATTGGTTTTTAGTATATCTTTCCCTGGCCCTTTATTGAATATATTTTTTATTGCATTGTGGTCTGAAAAGGAAGCATTTATTATTTCTGCCTTATTGCATTTGATTGTGTGGTTTTTATGCCCTAATATACGGTAATTTTTGTCTAGGTTGCCATGTACTGCTGAGAAAAAGGTGTATTTCTTGCTGTCCCCATTCAATTTTCTCCAGAGATTTATCCTATTTAGGTTTTCTAGAATCCTATCAATCTCCCTAGTTTCTTTCTTTTTTATCTTGTCTTTAGATTTTTCTGATGCGGAGAGGGGAAAGTTGAGGTCCCCTACTAGAATAGCTTTGCTATCTATTTCTTTCTGTAACTGGATTAAAATCTTCTCTAGGAATGTGTCTGTTCTACCATTTGGATGCATATACATTTAGTACCATTACTACTTCATTATTTGCTGTATTCTTTATCAAGATAGGCTTCTCCTCCTTGTTTCTTTTAATAAGATCTATTTTTCTTTTGCTTTATCTGGGATCAGAATTGCTCCTCCTGCTTTTTTTTTTTACTTCAACTGAAGTATAATAAATTCTCTTCCAGCCTTTTACCTTTATATTGTATGTGACTGTCTGTGTCAAATGTGTTTCTTGTAGGATTCTGTTTTTTTTTTTTTTTAATTCTCTTTCCTATTTGCTCCCATTTCATGGGACAATTCATCCCATTTATATTCACAGTTATTGTTACAAGCTCTTTTAAGTCCCTCCATCCTATTTTCTTCCCTGTATATACTTTTGTTCTCTTTCCACCTAGTACTGTGTTTTTTCCCAACCCACCCACTACTTGATATCTCATCAGCCCTCTTCCTTCTCTTACTAATGTTTTTTTAACCACTCCACCCACCACCTTATCTCCCATCAACTCTCTCCATTTTCTTACTAATGTTTTTTAACCCACTCCACCCACTATCTTATCTCCTATTACCCTCTCCCTTCTCTTACTAGTGTTTTTAAATCCTCTTTCATCTTCTATCAACCCTTCCTCCTTCTCTTACTTTTTTTTCTAGTAGTTCTGCCCTCCTTTCTATCCTATCCCTCCCTTTTCTTTTCCTCTCGCTCCTCCTACTTCTTTATAGTATTAAATACATTTCTATACCCAACTGAATGTTAAAGTTATTCCCTCAGAGCCCAAGTGATCTAAATATGTGCAAAGCAAACCCTGTCATATAGCCTAAGATATTATTTACATTTTAAAACAAAATTTTAAGAATAAAATATTACTACAAAATTGCAATCGAACATCCTAGTGCTTGCTTTACAAATTAAACCTAATAACAAACATATTTATGAGATTGCCACAGAGGTTCCTTTTCTAGTCATTTATATTTAATGTGGGTTTATTAACATTAATGGGCATTAATAAATTTTCTACAACTTCTCTGGTAAGGCAATCTCTCCCACAAGATGCATAAATATTTCTCTTATAATATATGTTATATATATTTCTCATAATCATAAATGATATTATATATGTGTATTAGTAACAGAGAAGTAACAAATAATTCTTTCATCTCAGGCAAAAACAGCTAGAGAGGGGAAGAGGACAGTACAGTTGTAGAGAAATATGTGCTTTCAATTCTTACTTCATCCTGCCCATCTAAGTCAAGGGCCAGGGAAGTTCTAGGAATAGTACAGTGTAACATTAACTGATGGAGGACCATGAGATAAAGTGCAGAGATGGAAGTCAACCATAACATTATTGTCAGAACCTGAAAGAAAGCAATTTTTGTCCAGTACAAATTATAGTTTTGCTTAGCAGGATTAAATTTTGTTCATTATAAGATATGAATAGATTGAAAGATTTATAGCAGTATTTAGCTATTCTGATTTGGTAAAGAAAAAACTCTACAATTATCCTTAACTTTTCTATCATCAACAACAATAAAGAAATAATTCTACATTCTTTTGCCAAATAATAAAGGTTTCATTTAAGGTTTTGGGATTCCAGTTTGAGTGCAGAGCATGGAAGATGCTATCTTTGCCTCCATCTCAGAGGTTATGAGAAATTTTAATGCAGTACACATCCTCAGGAGTAATGAAATGGGGAAAAGCTTTGGATTTTCCTATTTTCAAGGAGAACTATCTAGGATATTTGAGTATATCCACTATCTGTATGTCTTTTTTCATTGCATAGGGCCTAGGATCTCAAGTTCTACGTACCAATAATGTTTGTTAGAAGGAAGAGGAATATAAAAACAGTGAAAGGGCAAGAAAGTTTTTTTCACCTTTAGAGAGAAACTCTTTGTTGACTTACTCTCCAGAAATTTAACTTAAGACATTGCCCCTGCTTTGGTTATACCTTTTCTTACCTGAAGACCTTTCCCAATATTTCACTTTATAGTTCCCTCAACTGCACTTCCACCTGACCTTGACCTTGATTCTTGGACTCTATACAAAACTACTCAGAGTTGCTAGTCTCCAAGGCTAAAATGAAATTAGGAGTTGGGGAAGAATAGAGATACTAGGGTAATAGGAAACAATCAAAATCAAAGTGTTTATACTGTGATCTCTCATTTTTTTTTTTTACTGATTCCTCTAGTAACTCGATCTTTACTCCTTACTCCTTGTATTTCCCAAGTCTCTTGGAAGAACTGGGGATGGTCAAGGACTTTATACAATAGGACCCTCAGGATTGGCAGCTTGCATACTTTGCTGGGGTGGCCTGGCCTAGATGGAGCTAATGTGCTGAAAATTCCTGGGGCTGAAAGCTTGTTTTCTGCTCTGGGCCTGGAGACTTCATACCTTGCCTGTTGTACTGCTGGTCTACTGAGCCAGGATGTTGAGGCATCAATTGCTGATCTGTTCTGTGGTTAAGAATTTTCTGCTGGCATAATTAGATACCACCTCTGCTTGATTGGGATCTCTTTTTACCCAATAAGATAAACCTTTCTTTCAGTTCTTCTAAGTTATTTTGGGCTAGAGAGTTCTTTTACTCCATTTATTGGGGGCTCTGTTGCTCCAGAATTCCTTTAATTATTTTGTGGGAAATTTTTAGAGAGCTCAGAAAACTTACTGACTTTTCCCCGTAATTTGGCTTTACTCCTTTGCCAAGAGATGTTTTTTTTTTAAAAAAGAAAGATGGGGGATGGTCTTTGTTAGTACCTTACAAATTATCTTGCACATATTTGTATATATCTATATCTATATCTATCTATATCTATATATATATATATACATGCACATTTTTATATGATTCTTTACCAACACAGTAATTTGAGATACAAATGCTGAGTGCTATAAGGATGCAATGTTTTTTTTCACTTTCTCCTTTTTCTATACATTTTCCTCTCTGTAGTTTCCATTTGTCTTTCCTTTATTCTCTCTCTCTCTTTCCTTCCCCTTATCCCCCAAAGATAAGGTCATTGAACTTTTTTTTTTTCATCTCAAGATAAAGATTGGAGTCCGAATGCAGATAGGTCAATCATCCCCACATCATCTTTCAACTACCTTTAAGATAGTTGAACCTTATATTATGTTACTTTATGTTGGAAATAGGGGTAAGTATAGATGTTGCCCTTTAATCTCTAAAGTCTCTATCTGAGAATTGGTTGTCAAAAGACCCAAAACAAATCATCATTTGTTAATGATCTGTTTTTTCTGGATACATCCAGGTAGTGACCAAGTAAGCAAACTAAACCATAACTCTCCATTAAAAATTCAATGTTTTTCTCCTTAGATTGCTTGAACTAGTGATCCATCCATTAATAACTAATTGACATTGACTTGAATTAATTTATCCTGAAGGTAAACTTGTAACTGAACAATAGCTCATAAGAATAAATCATGTTCAGTTTTCTAACTCCGTTGTCTTAGTTACAGATTAGGAAAAGTAGGAGAAAATTGATTACTCAGAGGGGCATGACTATGATTCATCATTGAGTTCAGAAAGGAAAAGATGTCTGAGCTAGTGCTGCTATTTGCTTCCTTGAAAGCAAATTGGGTTTATGCAAGATAATCATTTGATTGCGTGATAGCCCTTGGCCAAACAAATACACACTTTTATCTTACTCCAAATAGCAGCATTTTCTCAATCAGAGATAATAGGATCAACTTTTAATAAGATGTTCTCTCATTTATTTTCTCATTTGTTAACCACATGGAGGATTTATAGTCTCATATTTTATTACTTTGTCAAACAGCTTGGAAGCCTGAAGAAATGAAACTTTTCATGCATTTTTCCCTAAAGCTATTCTGCTTCAAAACAACAGGAAGATGTTGGTCAAAGAAGCCATTTCTTGGCTTCTTCAGGTTATAATATATATTAGTTTTGTCCTTGCATATTTATATAGGCATGTGCTTATATTTTCAGAGTCTAAATTCTCTGGACTGTTCCACTATAGATCTCAAGAATATAAACTTGGAAGCATGTTATGAAGAAAGCTATTACCAATGGTTTGGTATAAGGGAACTAGAACTAGCTCTAGATTCAGATTTCATCTCTTAAGACTACTAATTATGTTGTTGCTGTTCAGTAATTCAGTCTTGTCCATTTCTTTGTAATCCAATGGATCATAGCATTATAGTTCCTTCTAACACCTGCTATCTCTCATAGTCCATCCAAGTGATTTCCATGATACCATTTATCCATTTCTTCTCTTGCTATCTCCCCCTTCCCTCTTGCCTTCATTCTTCCCAATATCATGGTCTTTCCCAATGACCCTCATCTCACTCTGTAGCTCAAGTATTTAAGCTTCAAATTCAGTATTTGAACTCCCAGTGAATAGCCTGAATTAATTTCTTTAAGTACTGATTCATTTGATCTATTTACTGTTTAAGGGAGTCTTAAAAGTCTTCTCCAGAACTACCATTTAAAAGCATCAATTCTGTGGTACTCAATTTTTCTTACTGTTCAATATACATTGCTATGGAAAACTATAGCTTTGACTATTTGATCCTTTGTTGACAAGGTCAACTGCTTTTTAGTATGATGTCTATATTTGCCATAGCTTTGTTTCTAAGGGCTAAGTGTATTTTAATTTCATGGTAGTAGTAGTTTTCTTCAAAGATCACTATGTTTGAGCCCGAGCCCAAGAATATAAAATCTGACACTTTTCCCATCTCTTCTCTTTCTATTGCCAACAAGTGACAGGACCAGTTGCCAAGATCTAAGTAATTTTTATGTTAATCTTTAAGTTAGCTTTTATATTTTCTTCTTTCATCTTCAACAAGAGTCTTCTTAACTCTATTTTCTGTCATCAGAATGGTTTGTCTGCATATCTGAGATTCCAACTTTTGATTCAGCCATTTTTCATTAGCCTTGTATTCATTTTCCAATCTTAAAACAGTCAGTTGTTCTATGTCTGATTCTAACTGTTCCTTCTTGATTAACATACAGGTTCCTCAGGAAGCAAACAAGTTGATCTGGTATACCCATATCTTTGATGACTTGCCACATTTTATGTGATCCACATAGGGAAAGATTTTAATATAATCAATGAAGCAGAAGTAGATGATTGTGGCGGTTGCACAGTGGTAGATTGCCAGGTCTGACATCAGGAAGACTTATCTTTTTGGTTTTTAAATGTATCCTCACTTACTAGTTGTGTGAGCCTGGACAAATCACTTAACCTGTTTGACTTAGCTCCTCATTTGTTTAATGAACTTGGGATGGAAATGCTAAACTACTCACGTGTTTGCCAAGAAAAACCTAAATGGTGTCACTAAGGGTCAGACATGACTAATACAACTTAGCAACAACAATTATGCATAAAGAACTTTGCTAGGCATTGTATACATGAAGACTACAATGAAACTTATTTATCTTTGAAGGTCTAACATTCTATTAGTGAATATCATATTTATACAGGTAAAGACAGAGAGTAAATTTAAAGTTACACAAAAGAAAATGCAAGAGGAGA
This sequence comes from Myrmecobius fasciatus, assembly GCA_023553655.1. Classification (NCBI taxonomy): domain Eukaryota; kingdom Metazoa; phylum Chordata; class Mammalia; order Dasyuromorphia; family Myrmecobiidae; genus Myrmecobius; species Myrmecobius fasciatus. The sequence continues at coordinate 434,263 of JAJPUD010001050.1, forward strand.
GTACATTAACAACTGGGGGCTTAATAAAAGGTATTGAGTTGGAGGCAGCATCTGGGCAATATTTTGAAGAAAGTGAGGGATTGAGATGAGGAAAGCGTGTATTCTGGACAAGAGGAACTATATGTACAACACTATGGAAGCAGGAATAAAATGTTTTATAGGAAAAGTTATTGTGCCATTTTTACTGGAATGGAAATTTCATGAAGGTCATAGATAAGCCAAAATTGGAAAAGTAAGGGTATTAAGCATGTAAAGACTCTTGAATGATAACCTGTAATTTGTCCTAGGGGAAATAGGGAGTCATTAAAGATTTCTAAGGTGTGATATTATAAGATAAGGTCAAATCTATGTTTTAGGAATGTCACTTAGACATTGTGAATAGACATCAAATTGTGAAATTTGCAACAGAAATGGATATCAGAAATTATATGTTTCAATTATCCCTCTTCAGGGGAGGAAACTGAGGTCCAAAATGATTAAATCACTTGCATAGATCACATGGAAATGAAATTTAAGAGCTGGAATATAAACCCAAATCTCATGACTTCAGATCCAGTTTGCACCATGCTGGCTGAATTTTCAAAGGAAGGAATTGAAAGCAGGGAGATTATGAAAGAGACTATTTCAATAGAGATGATGTGGGACAGAAGTATGGTAGAGGCTAAATGATTGGAGGAAAGGTAATGAATTTAAGACATGATATGATGATTAAATAGAGAAGATTTGGAAACTGATAGCATATGGAAAATGAGTAACAGTGGAAGGTCAGCAATGATTCTGAGATTTCATAGCTAGGTACATGGAAGAATGATGATAGCTTTAATAGAAAGAAAGACATTTTTAGGAAGATGGGTTTGGTGGAAATCCATTTTAGTGTGTTGAGTTTAATATGTAGATGTCACATCTTGATGAAAATGGCCAGATGGCAGTTGAAAATATGGGACTTGAATTCAGTAGAGACATAAAAGTGAATATATAAGTTTTGGTTATCTGTATTGAGCTTAATGGGAGCTATAAAGAAAGAGGACCCAAGAGAGATCTTTAGAGTTGCTTAGAATCAGGATGATGGTTGAGCACAGGAAACTGATAAAGTAGGCAATGAACTAACAAAGCATTGTTACAAAAGTGAAGCAAAGAAAGAGTGTCTAGAAGAAAGGAGTGCTTGATAACATCAAATATGACAGAGATCAAATAGAATTAAGACTCAGGAAAGACTAGAGAAAACCCCATTTGCTTCAGTTTCCTTATTTGTAAAATGGGCTGGAAAAAGAAGTGGCAAACCACTTCAGTATCTTCTCTAAGAAAAACACAAATAGGATTACAAAGAGAGAGACACAACTAAAATAATGGAATAACAAAGAGAAAACCATGTTAAGGTATTATCTTTAGCAGAACTCTGTCAAAGCTTCAAGGCTACCCTGCTCTTGGTCCTTTTGGAAGTAACTTTCTGGAGCCATATATGGTACAACTCCTCTATCTGCTTTCCTATCCCTTCATGCTATGTTGTTATCCAGATCAGGCAAGAACTTAAATGCAGAACAGAAAAAAATTTCCCAGGTGATTATGCCATTAATTGGTTATTACTAGACATTTATAACTATTCCCAAATTATGACACAGGTAGATACCATACTCTTAAGATAAGAGTAGTCAAGCACTCTGATATTTTTTCATGTACTCCAAATTCATGTTCCTTTTCATCATATGAGTTATAGATGCAAGAGAGGTAGACTTTGAATGGAGTATACCAAGAATTTCATTGATGTTTTTTTGTTTTGTTTTGTTTTGTTTTGTTTTGTTTTTTGACTTGGTGAAAGAACGTTAGACACCCAGAGTTGAATTACGCAATAGCAGAAAGTCATGCTCTTTCACAATGATGGTACTAAGTTTTAAATGGCATTTTTATTTATTATTATTGTACTTTTCAGACCACATAATTGTACTTTGGCATGAAAATATTGTGAGAGAAAATGGCAAAAATAAAGCATGTACAATATCACATTACCATCTAAGAGAAGATGATCTTAACATTGGTTACATTAACGTTATTCACATTTACCTCAAAAGACCAGTGACATGGTTTGGGTAGATAAATAGGAAAGATTAGCTTAGATCAGGATTTTTTGGGAAAAAAAATCTATTAGGGTGTGACTAAAGGAAACATCGTACTAGTTTAGCTTTGGTGTTGGGATGAAATGAATTCAATTAACAATTAACAAAAATAGTTTTACCTAGTCATCACATAGGAAGAATATTTGACAAATATATAATAGCCCTTAGCTATATACCCCTTTTATCTATATAGGAGATTGAATCTGGTCACCAAACCAGAGTATTAACTTTCCTTATTTTAGTGTATTCACCAAGTCTGAAGGAACTCAATGATATGTGGATGTTAGGTGACCAGAAAGCCATTTCATTGAGACTGGAGACTAACAGGAAATTTAAGTTATAGTTAAGAGGTTGAATCTTGCCCTATCCTAAGGTCCACCAAATATTATCTCTGTTGTCTTTTTTTTTGCTTTTTTGTTGAGGCAATTGGGGTTAAGTGACTTGCCCCAGAGCCACACAGCTAAGAAGTGTTAAGTGTCTGAGATAAGATTTGAACTCATGTCCTCCTGACATCAGGGCTGGTGTTCTGTCCACTGTGCCACCTAGCTGCCCTGATCTTTGTTGTCTTTCAGGGAAAAAAAAAAACTAGTCTAAATCATGTTGTGGTAGTAGAAAGGTAGGGAGGAACTCTGTTATCACAACATCTCTTCAAATCCTATAGTACTTCTTCCATAGAAATAGACCATTTTAAGTGTAAGCCTGAGGGGTGGTTGGAGACATGTGGGAAGGGATTGATACAAATTATGTCAGGGATAAATTAACAAGAATACCTTGAAAAGCCCAGAAATCATAGCAGGTCTCTTATCATCATCATTATAGTAAGAGCGAATACATCTTCAAACCTCTCTGTTTCCATAAAAGGAAGACTCATGGATCACTGAGTGGATCTCAATTCTTAGTACAAAGGTAGCCAAGATCAATACAGGGGTTCTTCTGAGAGGTGAAATTAATGGAATTTCCCCATAACTATGAAAGGTCTGAACCTAGAATATTTGGTAGTTAAGGAGCAAAATCTCAACCAAAAGGGAAATATGGATGAAAGATGAAGCTGGAATGAGAATAGAATCTAGTTGTGTTTTTTATTGTTTTGTTTTTAATTTTTTTAAACTGAGAATACTTATTTTGGGCTCTTCACAGCCTATATTAAACAGCTTGCTCAATTGTCTCCCAGTTATCTATAGCATAAATATATTATACTTAGGACAATTTCCCCAGCAACAAGATTTTTGAGGCTAGTGTTGACAGATTTCCCCATGGAACCAATGGAGCATTTCATTTCTGTGGAAGTTCTATTGGATAAACTCCTGGAGGAGCACTTTTTCTTTAGAAAATTCATCTGTGATGAAACCTGCCAATCCCTCCCAGAAGTGGCTGATTAAGATGGCCACATTTCCCTGAGGATCTTGACATACTGCTTGAAAAGTTTTATATTTCTTTCTTTCTTTTTTTTTTTTTTTGCTTAGGCAATTGGGGTTAAGTGACTTGCCCAGGGTCACACAGATAAGGAATGTTAAGTGTCTGAGACCAGATTTGAACTCAGGTCTTCCTGACTTCAGGGCTGGTGCTCTATCCACTGCGCCACCTAGCAGCCCCGAAAGTCTTATATTTCACAACTGAGCCATGACCCCAAGGTGTCAAAGTATTAATTGGACAATTAATTGAACAGTTCAGTATAATTTCACCCTGAAGAGTTCAAAGCTGACTGGCAGAAGGTTCTGTGATGCCATGTAGGGCTCAGAGCCTTCTAATCTGATTATTAGAAATCTATCTCTGACTTGATATGAGACTAATTTCCAAGGATAGTATTTCAGGTATACTAATATCTGAGCTAAGAAATCAGACAATTTTTTCTGTGTTCACCTTAAATTTACTTGAAGGATCCAGGTAGCTCAGCTGATTGAGTAAATGCTGGCTTCTTCTCTCAGAATCATCTCTCACTCCCAATGGCTAAGTTTCTCTAATTGTGTTCTAGAATGTAAACTATGAGGACGGGGGACATTTTATTTTTGTTTCCTCTTTTTTTTTTGTATTCCTAGCACCTGTTATGGAATATGATGAAGACATTTCTTGGAGCCCTTGAGTCACAGAGCAGAAGGTATGCCTCTTGATTGCGCTTAGGGAGTAAAGGATGTTTGTGAGAACAAACATAATGGAGTCATTCAGGGAAAACCAGAATTATAGTCCCCAAAATCAGCCCAAATTATTAGTAGAAGGATAAGAAGAGGATATTCAGGCATGAAAGCCAAAAGTTGGTCTGGGTTAAGTGGAAAGATATGAAGACATTGATCAGGAGTTGAGCTTCAAAAAAATGGCCAAGTTTGGTACTTAAAAGGAATTAATCCCTAATTCTCTTGTTTGCACATGAATAAGCTTTAGGACTAATGTAATCATGAGCCAATTACTGTTTACTCTACCTGAAATGTTCTCTCTCTGTCTCCTTCCCTATTGAAAATCTACCTGATTTTTAAAGCACAGATCAATTTCCCTCTCCATGAAGTCTCCTTTGACAACTAAAGTGGAAAGTGATTTCATCCTCCGCTTAATAGCATTTCTTGTCCCTTCTACTTATTGACCTTTTAATGTCTACTATCTGGCATTGTAGCTATGTGTGTACAGGTTTTAGAGTCATAGATCTAGAATTGAAAGGAAGTAGCCAAGATGGTGGAAAGAAGCTAGGAAGGTGACTGAGTTCTCCCCAGTTTTCCTCAGAAACAATGCTAAATCAAGCATCTTAACAGATTCTGGAGTGACAGAACCCACAAAAACATGGAATGAAACAATTTTCTAGCTTAAGATAACTTAGAAGGACTTCAGGAAAGATCTGAATCACTTGGGTAAAAGGGGAGCACAGCACAGCAATGGGGACAATCTAGTGGGAGACTTTTAGACACAGCATAAATCAATAATTGAGTCCCCTTTGATCTGACTCAGTGGGATGATAACACAGTGTGCAAGGTGTGAGGCTTCCTGCTCCAGTACAGAAGGCAAATTGTGAGTCCTGGGAACCTTGGCACAACAGGCTTAACTAGACTGTGTCAAATCAGGACAGTGAGCAAGCTTCTAGCACGTCAGGTCCCAGCAAGGAAAGCTGCTGACCAGGCTCCTGTTCCTCAGCAAAAGTAGCATGGAACAGTGTCCTCTGTGCCCTAGGAACAGAGCCCAAGTTTAAAAAATGAGCAAAACTCCCCCAAAAGAATCCTGATCACAGATAGCTATTATGGCAACAGGGAAGATCAGAGCAAACTCAGAAAAGGACATCAATAATACATGTAAAGACTACATGTAAAGCCTTAAAGGAGAACGTGATTTTTTTCAAGACCCCAAATATCCTCTGACAAGAGTTCAAAAAGTATTCTAAAAATCAAGTAAAAGAAGTAATAGAAAAATGGAAATAATGAATTATAAAAGAGAATTATGGGCGGAGCCAAGATGGCAAACTGCAGACAGCGTTCTCTGTGAACTCTTGAGACCTTCCCTCAGACACAGACAAACTGAGCCTCTGAACTGGTTCTGGAGTGAGGGCTTCATCAAACAGTTGGACTACAATGCACTTCTATCAAATATCTACTTTGAAAGAACTTCTGAGGTCAGTTTTAGATGGACAGGGGATCGAGCAGCTCCAGCGCTCAGACACCAGTGTGCAGACGTGGTGCAAGTCCGGGGCTGGGAAGGACCAGAAGATTTTAGGCTGCCAGGAACTCCCTGGGAGACGCTTGGGCCACTTTGCTCTGCTTGCGGTCAGGTACTTTGGCAGGTCTACCTTTGATAAAGGGTGGATTGAGAGCAGCTGAAAGTGTGGTCCTAGTGCAGATCTAGCTCGATCAGCCCCAGACCTGAAGTCAACTCGGCAAATTGCCCCAGGGCAAATTGAAATTGCTGCTGCAGAATTCTCTGCTGGTGACTGATACTGCAGCTAAAAATCATGAGCAAGAAGAAGAGAGCTCTCACCATAGACAGCTTTTACGGAGAGAAACTAGAGCAGTCCCCACATCCTGAGATTCTGAAAACAATCCCAGATAAAGCCACAAAGGTGGAGTTAAGCTGGTCTCCCTTTCAGAAGGCTTACCTGGAAGATTGCATAAAGAATCTCAAAAGAGAACTAGAAGAAGATTGGGGAAATAAACTGAGAGCAGTGCAAGAAGGAAACATCGCCCTGCAACAGAGATGTAAAAACTGGAAAATAAGTCTGATGAATTGGAAAAAGTCGCCAACTCACTGGAAAATAAAAATAGTGAATTGGTAAAAGACAACAATTCACTGAAAAACAAAATTGGTGAATTGGAAAAAGTCACCAACTCACTAGAAAATAAAAATAGTGAATTGGAAAAAGATAACAATTCACTGAAAAATAAAATTAGTGAATTGGAAAAAGACAACAATTCACTGAAAAATAAAATTGGCAAAATGGAAAAAGAATGCAATGAACCAAAGAATTCAATTGGCCAGTTACAAAAGGAGCTAAAAAAGATAACTGAAGGAAATAATACCTTAAAAATTAAAATTGAACAAATTGAAATGAATGACTCAATAAGACTTCAAGAATCAGTCAAACAAAAACAAAAAAAAAGAAAAAAATAGAAGAAAATATGAAATATCTCCTAGGAAAAACAACTGACTTGGAAAACAGATACAGGAGAGACAATATAAGAATTATTGGACTCCCTGAAATTCACGATGAAAAAAAGAACCTTGATGCTATCATGAAAGAGAATTGCCCTGATGTTTTAGAATCAGAAGGCAAAGTTGGTATTGAAAGAATCCACCGATCACCTCCTGAAAGAGACCCCAAAATTAAAACCCCAAGGAATATCGTGGCCAAATTTCAGGACTATCGCACCAAGGAAAAGATATTACAAGCTGCTAGAAAACAACAGTTCAAATACCGAAGAACTGTCATTAGAATTATACAGAATCTGTCAGCTTCCACATTGAAGGATTGAAGGGCCTGGAATCAGATATTCCAAAAGGCAAAAGAACTTGGATTACAACCAAGAATAAGCTATTCAGCTAGAATGAGCATCATCTTCCAGGGAAGAAGATGGTCATTTAATGATACAAGAGAATTTCAACTATTTCTAATGCAAAGACCAGATCTGAACAAAAAAATTGACCTCCAAACACAGAACTCTAGAGAAGCGTAAAAAGGTAAAAAGGAAAGAACTCTCGAGAACTATATCTCTACTAGGGGTATCCTTAAAGAATGGGGGTATAATTTGATTTTACTTTGATAATAATTGAAAAGAAATTAGAGGTGGAAGGTATATCATACTGTAAAAAAAGGGGGGGAGGGGAAAGGAGGTAAAATAAAGTAAAAAAAAGGAGGTAAAATAAGGTAAAGTCTCATGAGGAGACATAGAAAATCTAATATAATTGAGGGAAAGAAGGGAGGGTGATGAGTATTGTGTAAATCTTACTCTCATTGGATTGGGCTCTAAAGGAGCATATCAAACACATTTGATTTCAGGGCAAAACTTGGCCCTCTGTATAGGGAAGTAGAAGGGAAAGGAGGAAAAGAAAGGGATAAATTAATAGAAGGATTAGGGGAAAGGTGTATAAAAGAGGGAGGGTTCTAAAGGGGGGAGGACTGTTAGAGGGAGGTGGTCATCAAAAATAAAATACTGGGGAGGGGGGAAAGGAGTAAGGGGAAAGGGAAAAGAAAAATATAACTTTGGGTAAATAAGATGGCAGGAAATATAGATATAGTCATTTTAACTGTGAATGTGAATGGGATGAACTCTCTCATAAAACGGAAACAGATAGCGGACTGGATTAAAAGCCTGAATCCTACAATATGTTGTTTATATGAAACACATTTAAAACATAGAGATACATACAGAATGACGGTAAAGGGCTGGAGCAGAATCTTTTATGCTTCAAGTGAACAAAAAAAAGCAGGGGTAGCAATCCTTATCTCAGATCAAGTAAAAGCAAAAATAGATCTAATTAAAAGAGATAAGGAAGGAAACTATATTTTACTAAAGGGTACCATAGACAATGAAGTGGTATCAATACTAAACATATATGCACCAAGTGGTATAGCATCCAAATTCCTAGAGGAGAAACTAACAGAGATGCAAGGAGAAATAGACAGTAATACTATACTAGTGGGAGATCTCAACCTTGCTATCTCAGAATTAGATAAATCAAACCACAAAATAAATAAGAAAGAAGTTAGGGCAATAAACAAAATGTTAGATAAGTTAGGTATGACAGATCTCTGGAGGAAATTGAATGGTGATAGACGGGAGTATACTTTTTTCTCAGGGGTTCATGGAACTTATACGAAAATTGATCATGTGTTAGGGCATAAAAACCTCAAAATCAAATGCAGAAAAGCAGAAATGGTAAATGTATCCTTTTCAGATCATGATGCAATAAAACTCACATGTAATATAAGGCCAGGAGAAAATAGACCAAAAGTTAATTGGAAATTAAATAATCTAATCCTGAAGAATGAATGGGTGAAAGAGCAAATTATAGACACAATCGATAATTTCATCCAGGAGAATGACAATAATGAGACAACATACCAAAATTTGTGGGATACGGCCAAAGTGGTTATAAGGGGTAACTTTATATCTCTAGATGCTTATTTGCGTAAAATAGAGAAAGAGAAGATCAATGAATTAGGGTTACAATTAAAAAAAAAACTAGAAAAAGAGCAAATTAAAAACCCTCAATCAAATACCAAATTGGAAATTCTGAAAATAAAAGGTGAGATTAATAAAATTGAAAATAAGAAAACTATTGAATTAATAAATAAAACTAAGAGTTGGTTTTATGAAAAAACCAACAAAATAGATAAGCCTTTAGTTAATTTGATCAGAAAAAGGAAAGAGGAAAATCAAATTGTTAGTCTCAAAAATGATAAGGGAGAACTTTCCTCCAATGAAGAGGAAATTAGAGTAATACTTAGGAGTTACTTTGCCCAACTTGATGCCAATAAATTCGATAATCTAAAGGAAATGGAGGAATATCTACAAAAATATAGATTGCCCAGGTTAACAGAAGAGGAAATAGATTATTTAAATAGCCCCATATCAGAAAAAGAAATAGAACAAGCTATTAATCAACTCCCTAAGAAAAAATCTCCAGGGCCAGATGGATTTACATGTGAATTCTACCAAACTTTTAAAGAACAATTAATTCCAATACTATACAAACTATTTGAAAAAATAGGGACAGAAGGTGTACTACCAAATTCCTTCTATGATACAGATATGGTGCTGATAGCTAAACCAGGTAGGGTGAAAACAGAGAAAGAAAACTATAGACCCATTTCCCTAATGAATATTGATGCAAAATTTTTAAATAAGATTTTAGCAACGAGATTACAGAAAGTTATCTCCAGGATAATACATTTTGACCAAGTAGGATTTATACCAGGAATGCAGGGCTGGTTCAATATCAGGAAAACTATCAGCATAATCAATTATATTAATAACCAAACTAACAAAAATCATATGATTATCTCCATAGATGCAGAAAAAGCATTCGATAAAATCCAACACCCATTCCTATTAAAAACACTAGAGAGTATAGGAATAAATGGGCTTTTCCTTAAAATGATTAGTAGCATCTACTTAAAACCATCAGCAAGTATCATATGTAATGGAGACAAACTAGAACCATTCCCAATAAGATCAGGAGTGAAACAAGGCTGTCCACTATCATCATTATTATTTAATATTGTATTAGATATGTTAGCTTTGGCAATAAGAGAAGAAAAAGAGATAAAAGGAATTAGAGTAGGTAATGAAGAAACTAAATTATCACTCTTTGCAGATGACATGATGGTATACTTAGAGAACCCTAGAGACTCAACTAAAAAACTACTAGAAACAATTCACAACTTTAGTAAAGTTGCAGGATTCAAAATAAATCCACATAAGTCATCAGCATTTTTATATATTACCAACAAAGTTCAGCAGCAAGAGATAGGAAAAGAAATTCCATTCAGAATAACGGATGATAGCATAAAATATTTGGGAATCTATCTGTCAAGAAAATGTCAGAAACTATATGAACTAAACTACAAAAGACTTTCCACACAAATAAAATCAGACTTAATCAATTGGAAAAACATTAAGTGCTCATGGGTAGGCCGAGCAACTATAATAAAAATGACAATACTACCCAAACTAATCTACTTATTTAGTGCCATACCAATCAAACTCCCAAGAAATTATTTTACAGATCTAGAAAAAATAGTAGCAAAGTTCATTTGGAAGAACAAAAGGTCAAGGATTTCAAGGGAATTAATGAAAAAAGAGACAGATGAAGGTGGCCTTGCTGTACCAGATATAAAACTATATTATAAAGCAGCAGTCATCAAAACCATTTGGTACTGGCTGAGAAATAGAGCAGTCGATCAGTGGCATAGAATAGGATATCAGGACAAGCTAGGTAATAACATTAGCAATTTAGTGTTTGATAATCCCAAAGACCCCAGCTTTTGGGATAAGTACTCCCTATTCAGCAAAAACTGCTGGGATAATTGGAAACTAGTGTGTAAGAAACTAAGGCTGGACCCACACCTAACACCGCACACCAAGATAAGATCTAAATGGGTTCATCATCTAGATGTAAAGAGTGATTTTATAACCAAATTAGAGGAACATGGGATAGTTTACCTCTCAGACCTGTGGGGATGGAATAAATTTATGTCCAGGGAAGATCTGGAACTCTTCATTGAACACCAGATAGATAATTTTGATTATATTAAGTTAAAAAGTTTCTGTACTAACAAAACTAATGCAGAAAAGATTAGGAGGGAAGGATCAAATTGTGAAATCATCTTTACATTTAGGGGTTCTGATAAAGGTCTCATCTCTAAGATATATAGAGAATTGTCTCACATTTATAAAAATTCAAGCCATTCTCCAATTGATAAATGGTCAAAGGATATGAACAGACAATTTTCAGATGATGAAATTAAAACTATTTATAATCATATGAAAAGGTGCTCCAAATCACTATTGATCAGAGGAATGCAAATTAAGACAACTCTGAGGTACCACTACACACCTGTCAGTTTGGCTAAAATGACAGGAAAAGATAACGATGAATGTTGGAGGGGATGTGGGAAGACTGGGACACTGATGCATTGTTGGTGGAGCTGTGAACAGATCCAACCATTCTGGAGAGCAATTTGGAGCTATGCTCAAAAAGTTATCAAACTGTGCATACCCTTTGACCCAGCAGTGTTTCTATTGGGCTTATATCCCAAAGAAATCATAAAAGAAGGAAAGGGCCCCACATGTGCAAGAATGTTTGTGGCAGCTCTTTTTGTGGTGGCTAGAAACTGGAAACTGAGTAGATGCCCATCAATTGGAGAGTGGCTGAATAAATTATGGTATATGAATGTTATGGAATATTATTGCTCTGTAAGAAACGACCAACAGGACGATTTCAGAGAGGCCTGGAGATACTTGAATGAACTGATGCTGAGTGAGATGAGCAGAACCAGGAGATCGTTGTACACGGCAACAACAGTACTATATGAGGATCAGTTCTAATGGACATGACTCTCTTCAACAATGAAATGCTTCAAACAAATTACAATTGTGCAGTGAAGAAGGCCATATACACTCAGAGTGAGGGATGTGAAATGTGGACCACAACATAACATTTTCATGTTCTCTATTGAGGTTTGCTTGCATTGTATTTCCTTTATCGGATTATTCTCTCTTATAGATACGATTTCTCCTGAACAAAAAAAATGATGTGTGGCAATAACTATACATATAATCGACTTAAGTATTCTAACATAATTATCATGTAGTGGATATCCTGCTATCTAGGGGAGAGGTGGGGAGTAGGGGGGAAAATTTGTAACAGAAAGCTTTGTAACAGTTAATGTTTAGTAATTACCCATACATATGTTTTGCAAATAAAAAGTATTAATAATAAAAAAAGAGAATTATGAAAAAAGTCAACATTTTAGAAAAGGAAGCACAAAAATTGGCTAAAGAAGAGAATTTCTTAAAAAGTAGAATAGGTCAAATGCAGGTTGTGGTAATCCACTGAAGGAAATAACTTATTTAAAAGTAGAATTGGCTGAATGGAAAATGAGGTTAAAAAAAGGTAACTAAAGAAAATAATTCATTAAAACTTAGAATTGGACAAGTGGAAGGTAATGATTATGAGACATCAAGAATCAATCAAACAAAATCAAAATCAAATAATAAAAAATAGAAGAAAATGTAAAACAAACAGATCCAGGAGAAAAAATTTAAGAATTATTGGACTACCTGAAAGCCATGACCAAAAAAGAAACTGGCTAATATCTTTCACGAAATTATCAAGGAAATTGCCTTGAGAATCAGAGGGTAAGAAAGTCATGGAAAAAATCCAGAGCTCACCTCTTGAAAAAGATCCTAAAATGAAAACTCCAACAAATATTGTAACAGAATTCCAAAATTATCAGGTCATGAAGAAAATATTATGGACAATCAGAAAGAAACAATTCATATACCACGGCTTCTCAATAAGGATTACTAAGGATTTAACAACTTCTCCATTAAAGGATCAGAAGGCATAGAGTATGATGTTCCAGAAAGCAAAGAAGGTTGGATTATAACCAATAATCAAATACCCAGCAAAATTGAGTATAATCTTTTTTTGGGGGAGGAAAAGGACATTCAATGAAACAGGGGACTTTCCAACTTTCCTCATGAAAAGAGTAGAGCTGAACAGAAAATCTGATCAAATACAAAACTCAAGAGAAGAATAAAAAGGTAAATGGGAAAGGAAAACATACTATTCAATAAGATTAAACTGTTTATATACCCCTACACAGGAAGATTATAGTGTAACTCTTCACAGCTATATCTCTTTTAGGACTGTTGGAAGAAATATACATAGGCAGAACGTGTTATAAATTGACTTTAATATGATAAAAAAGTAATGGATCAAAAAAAAAGAATTGTACTGGAAGAAAAGGAAAGGAGGAGGCAGAAGGGGTAAATTGTATCACATGAAGAGGCACAAAAGACCTATTGAAGCAGAGAAGAAAAAAGGGAGGGAGTGGGCATTGTTTGAATCTTAATTTCATTAGATTTGACACAGAGAGAGAATAAGATATAACCTTAATTAGAAATTTTGAGCAGCAGATTTCAGAAAAGCCAGGAAAGACTTACATGAACTGGTGTTTATTGAAGTAATTAGAATCAGAAGAATATATTTTTTTACAGTAATAGCAAGATTGGGTGGTAATCAAACTATGTTAGACTTAGCTCTTCTCAGCACTACAGTGATTCATTACAATTCCAAAAGATTCATGATGGAAAATGCCGTCTACAACCAGAGAAAAAATTAAAGAGATTGACTACATACAAAGCATATTATTTTCACTTTTTAAAATTGTATTTTTTTCTTTCTAGTGGATTTCCCCCTTTATCTGATTCTTCTTTCATTACATGACTAATATGGAAATATGTTTAACACAATTTTACATATAAAAGCCTATATCAGATTTCTTTCTGTCTTGGGGAGTGGGAAGGGAAAGAATGGAGGGAAATATTTTGGAACTCAAAATCTTACAAAAATGAATGTAATTTTTAAAATATGATTAAATGAAAAAATAAAGATGAAAGGGAACTTAGAGGTTACTAGATTCAACCTCTTTATCTTATAGATGAAGAAACTGAGACCCAAGATGTTTAGGTTATAAGTCTAATAGGTAGCTTGTGTATTTGTCATTAGTTATTTTTTTTAAAATGACATTTTCATAGGGGAAATGGTAGTGAATATAACTAGAAATACTCAGAAGCTATCAAAATATTTTAAATAAAATGTATATTTTTATTTCAAAACACAAGACCTTAAAATGATCATTTTGCTCCTTGCAAAATCAGTCTCTTTCCCGTTAGAATGATAATGCCATGATGATTTTTTAGCAAGAATTTCAATGATCTTATTAAAATGACTATTGCATTCTAGTTATAATATGCTTTCTCCACCCCTTTAATTTTCAAGAATAGATTACCAATGTATCTAATCTCTATGGATTTGATTTGAAAAAGTCTAATGAAGATCATGTCAAATTTTATTGGAATGTAGTCAATGAACTGAGTTCAACTCATGATGTCTATTTGTACTATTTATTCATGGTTTAATAAATCATGTGAAGTTGGATATATGGTGAGGCTCAAAGTACCATTAATATTTCAAACATGTTCCAGGTGACTTGATGAAGCAATATTAGAGCCTCAAAAGTGGTCATCCAACTTCTGTTTGAAGACCTCCAATGAAGGTGAAGACACTATCTTTCCAGGTAGCTGATTGTACTTTTAGACTTGCTTAATAACTAAATAATAAATATCTGATTTCTACTTTCTTGCCATCCTTTTCAATTTGCATTCTAATATTTGGATAATCCAAATATTAAAAAATATTTAATATCATTATTAATGCTACTTTGGACACAAAATTTCTTGGTATTTGGAAAGAATAGGAGAGAGGGACCAAAGCTGTGGTTTCATTTGTATAAGTAACTACCTGATAAGGAAATTCAGTCAATGTGGGATGGCAGTTTTTCTTCACTGTATAGTATTGGAGACTTAACTAGAATGCTGATAGATTGAGTAATAGCTAGTTTGTGTCAGTCATGACTTAAACCATGTTTTCTTGATTATCCATCATGACATTTTTCCTCTTATGTGCTTATAAGGTTTAAATATCTTCATAGATGGTTAGGGGAGGTTTTAACAATATAGGGGAAAAAGTCAGGGAAATTTTGGAGAAAAGAAGAAGAAATCAAATATGAAATCATATATATATATATATATGTATATATATGATTTCATATTTGATGTTTTAGTAGGGAAAACATTGTTAGCAATGAAGTTTTCCCATCACATGGACAGTTTATTATAAAATATTTGGGTTTTTATGAGAAGATACTAGGAAATGCAGCAATGACATCATTTATTTTTCACCAGAAACTTATTTAATTTCATACAA
Organism: Myrmecobius fasciatus; assembly: GCA_023553655.1. Taxonomy (NCBI): domain Eukaryota; kingdom Metazoa; phylum Chordata; class Mammalia; order Dasyuromorphia; family Myrmecobiidae; genus Myrmecobius; species Myrmecobius fasciatus. Next base: position 449,340 of record JAJPUD010001050.1, read on the forward strand.
CCTAGGCAAGTAGGTAGGTGACAAATGTTATTTTTAGCTAAAGCAGAAATATGGGAACCTCTGTGAATTTTTCAGTCAGAATATTAAAATGCATATTAGGATTAGTTCTTTGCTAGGTGTGAGAATCAAACCATTTGTGAGTTTGATAAGGACTAGATTCAGTCACATTGTCCCAAAATCTTACATCAAGAGGGTTCTTGCAATATCTTCTAATATATTTTAATGGCATTTTATTTTTTGTGATTACATTTTAATAGTATTTCCCCCCAATTACACATCAAGATAATTTTTAGCATTATTTTTATTACAAGATTTTAAGTTCCAATTATTTCTTCTTCACTCTCTCTCTTGCCTTCTTCTGAAGATGGGAGGTAATTTGATATGTTTTACATGTGCTACCATGTAGAATATTTCTACATTTCAGTTATAAAAGAAAAAAGATTGCAAAGGGAAAAATGGAAAAGAATAAAGTGAAAAATATGCTTCAATCTGCATTTAGAATACATCAGTTTGTTACCTGGATGTGGATAGCATTTTCCCTTCTCAGTCCTTTGTTTTGTCTTAGACTACTGTGCTATGATAAGAACTGAGGCATTCAGTTGATCATCACATATTGTTGTAGATACTACGTACAATGTTCTGCTCATATCACTTTACATGAGTTAGTACAAGTCTTTCCAGATTTTTTCTGAAATTTTCTTGTTTTTTTTTATTGTACATTAGTATGCCATTACATTTATATAACACAGCTTGTTCAACACTTCACTATTGATGAACATCCCCCCAATTTCCAATATTTTACCACCATGAAAAGGGCTGCTATAGATATTATTGCATGTGTAGGTTTATTTTTCCTTTTTTAAATATCTCTTTCCTGTATAGATCTAATAGTAATATTGCTAGATCAAAGGGCATACACCATTTGCTTGCCCTTTGGCCATAGTTTTAAATTGTTTTTCAGAATGGTTGAATCAGTTTACAACTCTACCAACAGTGTGTTAATATCCCAATTTTTCCACTCCCTCTGCAACATTTAATATTTTTCTTTTCTGTCATGTTAGCCAATCTGATAAGTGTGAGGTAGTACTTCAGAATTGCTTTAATTTTCATTTCTCTGTTCAAAAGTGATCCAGAGAGCCAAGATGGCAGAGTGAAGACACGACTCTCTGTGACCTTCTCTGAACTTCTCTCAAACCAACAGCAGATTAAGTCTCTAAACTGGTTCTGTAGTGAAAGAACCCCAAAATATTTGTACTACAACACATTCCTAGAATAAGCTGCCTTGGGCGAGCTTTGGAGCAGGTCTGTTTCAGACGGGCAGGGGGTCAGTCAGTTTGCCAAGCTCAGACAAAATCACCAGGAGACAGAGCAAGAAGGAGGGCTGTACTCAGAGTGGCAGGTTCTAAGCACCTGGGAAGTCTCTACAAGACTCTTGGGCCATTTTGCCCTGTTTGCAGGCAGTTGCTTCAGGAGATCTGCCTTTTATAAAAGATAGATTGTAACCCACTGAAAAAGCAGGTCCTAGCCTGGACAGCCCAGCACTAGGAAGTCAATCAGCCGAACTGCCCCCGGGCAAATTAAAGCAGCTGCCACTCCTCTGCTTTAAACATACTTCAAGCTTTTTTTTTTTTTTTTTAAATGCATAAAAAACAAAAAAGAACTCTCACCATAGACAGCTTTTATGGAGAGAGAGAACAGACCTCAGATTTTGAGGTTCATAAAGGTAAAACAACTCCAGAGGAAGCCACAAAGGTAGACATGAGATGGTTCCCATTTCATAAGGCTTTCCTGGAAAATTGCTTAAAGGATCTCAAAAAAGAGTTAGAAGAAAATTGGGGAAATGAATTGAGATCATTGCAAGAAGGATATAATGCCCTACAAAAGAGATACAAAAAAAAAAAAAAAAACACCAATTCACTGAAAAACAAAATTGGTAAAAATAGAAAAAGACTGTAATGAGCAAAAAAATTCAATTAGGTAGTGACAAAAGGAACTAAAAAGTAATTGAAGAAAATAGTACATTAAAAATTAAAATTGAACAAATGGAAGTGAATGAATCAATAAGACTTCAAGAATCAGTTAAACAAAAAAAAAAAGAAAGAAAAAGAAAAAATAGAGGAAAATATTAAATATCTCCTAGGAAAAACCACTGACCTGGAAAATAGATCTAGGAGAGACCTAGCATTTTTTTCCATTTTACAAATTTTGTTTTTCAACAAATTGTTATCTTTTTCATATATTTTTTTCAAGGTGTTATATGCTTTTTACATTTCATCAAATCTATTTTGTAGGTAGTTATATGCTTTTCCCTTTTCTTCTTGCAAAAATGTCATTTAATTTCCCCATTTTTTCTTTTAACTCTCTTTTAAGATCCTTTATGCAATCTTCCAAGAAAGCCTTGTGAAATGGGGACCAGCTCATATCTCCTTTTAGGGCTTCATCTGAAGTTGATTTACCTTTAGGAACTTCAGAAGCTGAAGTTTGTTTTTCTCTCTATATATAAAAGCTGTCTATGGTGAAAGTGCTTTTTTTTTGTTTGTTTTTTTGCTCATTTTTTAAGGCTTGAGGTCTGCTCAATGCAAAGGAACAATAGGTGCTTTAGTTTGCCCTGGGGAAGTTCTGCTGATTTACTTCCGGTGCTGGGTAATCACAGCTAGGTCCTGTGTTCTTCCAGGGCTCTGATTTACAATTTGCCTTTTGTAGCAAATCTGCCAAATAACCTACTTACAATCAGAACAGAATAGTCTAAGAGGCTCACAGAAGATTCCCAGGTATGTGGAAGCTACCACATTCTGACTCCCCATCCAACTCCTTGCCCTGGTCTCCCTGTGCTTTGGTCTGGGCTTTGCAGACTGTCCCTCTGCCCCTTTGAAAAAACCTGTTCTGAAGTTCTTCCAAGGTATCTTTTTTCTGTAAATATGTTGTAGTCCAAATATTTGCGGGTTCTTTAACTCCAAAACCAATTTAGAGGCTTTATCTGCTGTTGGTTTGAGAGACGGTCAGAGGAGGTCACAGAAAGTCGTTTATGCTTTTTGCTATCTTGTCTCTACCCCCGCCATTCCTGTTTGATTGATTCTTTGTGTCTCATATAGTCATTAGCTTCCACTTGGCCAATTCTAACTTTTAAGGAGTTGTTTTCCTCAGGTATCTTTTATACTCCCTTTTCCACTTGGTCAATTGTCCTTTTTAGGGAATGGTTTTCTTCAGTAGATTTTTATATATCCTGAGAGCATGAGGTGACCAGCACTGCTAGAGACTGAAGCTTACCTGGTGCTGAGCCAACGACCTACTGCTGGTGCCTGGTGTGTGCTAAGGCCAGTTAGGTGTTTCTGCATTTCCCTGGGGTATGCTGAAGTGCATGTCAGTTCTTGGAACTGGAGTCTTTTTGTTTCTGTAGGAATGCTGATACACTTGGTGGGGAGTGGAGTGTCCTGGTTTTGACATTTGGCTGCTTCCCCAGAATGGGGCTCAGGATTTCCTGCTGATTTTCTGAGGTGAGGCTTGTTCCTGACTTTTTGAGATGCTTTCTTTCATGCACTATTTGCACCTTTTGCCCAATGAGACAAGTGGAGATCTTCTAAGTTTATTGGACTAAAAGATGATTTTCCCCATCTTTTTGCTGATTCTACCATTTCAGGATTTGTTTCAGGGAACTATTTTATGGTTGCTTGGAGGTGAATATGAGAAAGTTATTGAGATTTACTGCTTACTCTTCCATCTTGACTCCTGGAAGTCCTTGAATAACCTCTAATATTTTTTTTTTCTAGTCAATGTGGAAAGAAAGGATAAGAAACAGACATGTAGATAAGACATAAGGGAGAGAAGAGCAAGTTCTTTGTTAGTTTTTCATAAGCTATTAAAGACCTGTCCCAGTGGGACTTGTTTTAAGCCTTAATATGATTGCCCCAGACATTTTATTCCACTACAGATACAAAAATGACTTTGAGGATTTTACCTGATTGTAATACCATTTAATTACTTGATACCAATAAAAACTAATGAATTCTCAACCAAATTAGGTGCATTTATTAAAATAACACAAATTACTAACATCTATACTATCAATAAACATTCAAGTAATTTAACCAACAAGAGAACAAAATGTTATTTTCCTCTAACATCAGAGCAAACTGAAAACTTCAGAAAAAGGAACTTTGTATCACATGTAAACGAATCTCAAAGTAAGTGCCTTTTCACAAGATAAAAAAATTTCATGAAATAGATGTGGAGAACATTGATGCTCAGAATTTCCATTCAGCATTCCCACTCTCAAACCTCCTCAAAGGTTTAATGAAGTGAGTACAAACTTGTAGTCTTATTACTCAGTGTCTCACTGTAAGGGTTTTCTCATGGCAGTGATTTGGTTTGGACTTTACATCTGACCCCACCAAAAGCATTAGGTAGTAGTTCTGTCTAGCCATATGAAGACAAAAGATATTAATTTGAGAAGGGAAGGATGCTGAAGCCTTTGGTGTATTAAGACACCCGTGGTCTGAGAGGTACAGGAAAAAGGGAACAAAAAGGAAATCAGAAAAAAGAGATCAGAAATCAAATTGGAACAGGTGTTTTTTACCCCAGAGTTTACTTAGAGAAGAGACTGTGAGAATGTAGTCAATTCCTATATTTTTCAATATGAATGAAATAAGGTCATTCAGAAACCCATCCTCAGGGATCTGTGCAATAGTGAAAGGAACTCAAATATTAGGGAAGAAATTCAAAGGTGAGTAATGGAAAATACAAAAGAAAAATTGAAAAACAAGCAAAAAAAGGTTGAGTCTAAACATTAAAACTATTTCACAAAAAGATAAGCTGACAGAGGATCATAAACACAGAACAATGATTGAACCCCCATAAAAGTGACTGAGGCATATTGACTAAATATTATAACAATATGGAACCAATATTATTGATTGCCTTTCATTTTCAAAGAGGAATCCATATCACTCTATGAAATAATTCTGCATATACCTTAGAGATTATATAAGAATAATGATAAATTTCAGAATGATTTTATTTCTTTTTTCCAAGTTATTTTTTGTTATTTTTACTTTCAGTTTTAAACTCCCTCCCTCCATCAAACCCCACCTTTGCCCATTGGGAAGGCAACAAATTTTTATATGCAAGACGTCATGTAAGTCATATTTCCACATTAGTTATATTCAGGGGGAAAGCAAGAAAAATAAATAAAGTGAAAAAACATGGTTCAATCTCTACTCAGAGTTTCTCTGGAAGTGGATAGCATTTTTCATCATGAATCCATTGAAACTGTCATGGATCATTGCATTGATCAATTAATTGATTCATAACTGATTATCATTACAATACTACTTTTACTACCATATAATGCTCTCCTAGTTCAGCTCATTTTACTTTGCATCAATTCAGATTAATTTTCCCAGGTTTTTCTGAAATCATCATCTTTGTCCATTCTCATTGCACAATGGTATTCCATCACAATTATATATCAAAATTTGCGTATTTTTTTCACGATTAATCCACATGACCTAAGTTTCCAAATCTTGGCAAACACAAAAAGGCTGCAATAAATATTTATGTACATAGAGGTCTTTTTCTTTTTAGAAATATCTTTGTCATACAAACCTAACAATAGTATTCCTAAATTAAAGACTCTGCACAGTTTTATAACCCTTTAATCATATTTCCAATTGTTCTCTAAATGGTTGGTCCATTTCACAACTCTACCAACAATGCATAAATGTTCTCCTTTACCCAAAACCCCTCCAGCATTTGTCATTTACATTTTCTGTCAACTTATACAATCTGATTGGTCAGTTTGTTTTACCTCAGAGTTGTTTTAATTCAAATTTCTCCAAATAGTAACAACTTAAAGATTTTTCTCATATGACTTTTAAATGCTTTTTAATTCTCTTCTAATTACATGTAAAAACAATTTATTAAATTTGTCTTTTAAGATTTTGAGTTCAAAATTTTCTTTGTCTCTCTGTCCCTATCAATCTCTCACTCTTGTCTGTATCTGTATCTCTGTCTCTCTCTCTATCTGTCTTTGTCTCTGTCTCTCTCATTTTCCTCTTCCTCCCTTAAACAGCAATAAACTTGATATAGATTACATATGTGCAGCCATGCAAAAACATATTTTCATATTAATCAGGTTGTAAAAGAAAACACAGACCAAAAGAAAAATACGCAAAAATTAAGTAAATAATTGTATGCTATGATCTGCATTTAGACTCTATAACTTCTTTCTCAGGAGAATAGCATTTTTCATTGTGATGGCATCGTCTTGGACTTTTGTATTGCTGAGAATAGTTAAGTGTGGTTACTGTGTCCAGTTATAGTCTGGCTCTGCTCACTTCACTTTGCATTAGTTCCTATAAATCTTTTCAGATTTTTCCAAAACATCTTTCTTGTCATTTTGAAGAGAAAAATAGTAGTCTTTCATAATCATATACAAATACTTTATTCACTCATTCCCCAACTGATGATCATCCTTTCAATTTCCAATTATTTGCCCCCAGAAAAAGAGCTATTATGAATATTTTTGTATATGTAGATTATTTCCATTTTCTTTTTTCTCTTTGGGATATAGACTTCATGGTTACATTTTTGAGTCACAGGGTATGTACCATTTTTATTGTCTTTTGGCATAATTTCCAAATTGATCTCCCAAATGGTTTGATTAATTCACAAATCTACCAACATTGCACTAAAATCCCAGTTTTCCCCAATTCCCTCTAGCATTTGCCATTTTTCTTTTCTGTCAGATTAGCCAATCTGATAGATACGTAGTGGTACCTGAGTTGCTATAATTTTAATTTCTCTAATAAATAGTGATTTAGAGCATTTCAGTATGACTATAGTATTGATTCCTCCTTCTGAAAACTGTCTGTTCATGTCTTTTATCCTTTTATCGATTCCTCCTTCTGAAAACTGTCTGTTCATGTCTTTTATCCTTTTATCAATTAGAAAATCATATTTTCATAAATTTGATTTATCTTCCTTATATGTTTGAAAAATTAGGCCCTTATCAGAGAAACTTTTTGTAAATATTTCCCCTTTCTAATTTTGGCTGCATGGGTTTGGTTTGTGTTTGTGTAAATCTTTAAATTTAATGTAATAAACATTATCTCTTTTATATTTTTATATTCTTTAGGATTCTCAAATTATACCATCTTATTATCTGCAAAGAGTACTGGTTTTGTTTCCTTATTTCCTGTTCAAATAACTTCAATATTTTTCTTGTCTTATTGTTATAAATAACATTTCTAGTATAATATTTAATAATAATGGAGATAATGGGCATTCTGCTTTACTCTTGATCTTACTGGGAAGGCTTCTAGCTTATTCCCAGTACAGTAATACTTGCTGATTGTTAAAGATGGATACTGCTTATTTTAAAGAGAGTTCCATTTATTCCCATGCTTTCTAGAGTTTTTAATAGGAATGAGTGTCACAATTTATAAAACCAACAAGTTTTTCTGCACCTATTTATTTGATTGTATCAATTTGTGTTGTTTTTCTTTTTGGTATAGTTGATTATTCTGATGGTTTTTCTAATATTGAACCAACCTTGATAGAAATTTCTATCTTATAATTATTCATGGTTTCTATCATATATTGCTGTCTTTACTAGTATTTCATTTAAAATTTTTTTGAATCAATATTGATTAAGGAAATTGGTTTATAATTTTCTTTCTCTGTTTTTGTTCTCCCTGGTCTAAGTATTGCAACAATATTTGTGTCATATGAGAATTTGGTTGGACTCCTTATTTGCCTTTTTTCTAAATAGTTTATATATTTTTAGAATCAATTGTTTTTTAAATGCTTGGTAGAATTTGCTTGTAAATAATTCTGGTTCGAGTTTTGTTTTGCTTTTTTCCTTAGGGAGCTCATTTCTTTCTTTCTGCTAAGGTTATTTCTATTTTTCTCTTCTGTTGTTTTGATTAATTGATATTTGTGTAAATATTTATTCATTTAACTATCATTGTTAGATTTATCAACATATAATTAGGCAAAGTAGTTACTAATAATTTATTTTCATTTGTCATGAATTCATCCTTTTCAATTTTTATACTGACAATATAGTTTTTTCCTTTCTTTTTTTAAATCAAAGTAACCAATGATTGATCTATTAAAACCAGCTCCTGGTTTTATTAGTTCTATGGTTATCCTTCAGTTTATTAATCTCTGCTTTCATTCTCAGATTTTCCAATTTGGTGTTCAATTGAGGATTTTTAATTTGTCTGTCTTTAGATTTTTTCTTTCTTGGTTCCATGCCAAATTAATTGATCTGCTTTTTCTCCATTTTACTGATGTAAGTGCTTAGAGATATAAAAATTTCCCTAAGTATTACTCTGGCAGTTTCCCTAAATTAAATTTTGGTATATTTTCTCTTTCTTGTTCTTTGTAATTTAATTATTAATTGTTTCATGATTTCTTCTTCAACTCACTTATTTTTATGATTATGTTACAGTTTCCAATGAATTTTAATTTATTTCTTTCTCTTTATTGAAGGCACTTTTATTGCATTAAAATCTGAAGAAAGACACATTTAGTATTATTGCTTTTATGCATTGGTTGTGAAGTTTTTATGCCCTAATATGTGGTCAGCTGCTTTATTTTTATTATGCCATCATCCTTTATGTCTAAATCATTATGTTCTTATTTTTACATATATTGTAATATATTATTAAATATTTATCTAAAACTATTTTGTGCCAAAATGATTTCCAATCTTCCCAGATCGTTTTGCCACATAGCAAGTTCTTTTCTCAATATCTTGAATCTTTGGATTTATCACATCCAAAATTTTACTAAGTTAATATTGTCATTATTCTTTTGTATTGCATATCTAATACATTCCATTTATCAACCACTGTATTTCTTATCCAGAATTAGATTGCTTTAATGATTATCACTCTGTAGGATAGTTTGAGATTTGGTTTTGGTAGGATGCCTTTTTCCACTTTTTTCTCCACTGATTCCCTTGATATCCTTGACCTCTTGTTTCTCCAGATGGATTTTGTTATTATTTTTTCTAGTTTTTTAAACAATTCTTTTCGACAGCTTGATTAGTATAACATTGAATAAGTAAATTAATGTGTGTAATATTGCCATTTATATGATATTATTTTGAAATATCAATGAATAATCAATATTTCTCCAATTGTTTAGTTTTGTCTTTATTTGTGTGAACAACATTTTGTAATTGTCTTCATGTAATTCATATGTGTGCCTTGATAGCCAGACTACCAAATATTTTATAAGTATGTAGTTATTTTTAATGGAATTTTTCTTTCTGTCTCTTCCTGCTGGGTTTTGTTGTTAATATGTAAATATGTTGGTGATTTATATGGGTATTTTTATAAATTGAAACTTTTTTAAAGTTGTTAATTATTTTGGCTAGTTTTTTAGTTGATTCTCTAGGATTCTCTAAGTATACTATCATATCATCTGCAGAAAAAACAATTTTGATTCTAAAATGTTTCTTCTAATTCTAAATTCCAATTTTTATGCAAGCAAAACTTGCATAAAATGCAATATTACCTGCAAAAATAGAATGGATATCTAATTGATTTCTAGTCCTTTGCTACCACAAAAAGTGCAACTATGAATATTTAATTGTTTGGGGGGAATTTCATTTCATCATTCACTTTCTTCTGGTACATGACTCTTTATGAAAGGGGGGAATCAAAGAATTCTTTAAGGAGGGCTAAGTTTTTCATGCATGGAAATGAGGAAGTAGAGCATTTTATCCATGGAGAATGACTTGCATAAATTCAAAAACAGACATGACCTTTAGGAAAGCTACTAGTCCAATATGACTGGAACAAAAATTTAACGAAAAGAAGTCATGTATATAGGAACATCCATAGTGTGGAGGACCTTAAATGCCATAATAATGGATTTTTGTCTCATACTACAGGTGTTGGGGAACCACGGAAATTTTTGAGTAGGGAAGTGGCATGATTATTCCTATTTTTTAGATTATTTTTATAATTGTGTGGGACATGTTTTAAGAGAGGGAAATTATTGCAAGCATGGAAACCAAACCAGAGGTTATTATATTAGCCATGGGTAGAAGTAATGAGGTCTGATAAAGTAGTGTGCACTTAGAGAAGGGAATGTCTACAAAAGATATTGGACAGATAGAATAGACAAGACTGAGTAACTGATCAGCCACATCTTGATTACCAAGTACCAAGTACATACTTGATTATGGCACTGATCAGGAGAAAGAAGAGCCAAGCATGATTGCAATGTTAAGAACAGGTATGACTATAGTGATTGTAGTGAATTTAATTTAAAAATGGAATTTTGAAATAAATAGTTTTAGAAAAGAAAACTAGATAATTTTATATTTTTAAATTTATCAAATACTGGGTTAGTTATTAAGTTCTATTATTCTGTTTTAGACATCTTGAATTTGAGATGCTGATAAGGCATTAAAGAGGATATAAGCAATTGATAAGTGATTGTGTGGGACTAGAATTCAGCAGAGATTAGAGTTGGACAAAGACATTTCAGTATTATTTGCATAAATATTATACTTAACTCTATGAAAGTTGAAATTATTGAACAAGAGAAAATAAACTACGTTCAGTACAAAGATATTAATACAACATGGTTTGAATAAAGATCTAATTAATCTCAATGGAGATTTATACTTTTGTATACATTGGTATAGAAACATTTTAAAATGACTAGTTCATTCAGATAAATTCTCACAGACATTTTTGTCCAAGGAACACTTGTAGGTTTAAAGACCTACATGATATCCATTCAATTAATTCCAAATTATGTTAGTCAATTTGACATTTTTGAGTGAATCAAAAAATACTGAATATATTAAAGTTACATATGCAGATATACATATATATATATATATTCTACATAAATGCACATTTATATAGTCAACCATAATGATTTTAATCAAGCTGCTAGACAAGTGTAAATTGTTATATTATAAACATCAATTCCATAAAACCACAAGGACCTTTATGAATCAGTGGGTTCTAGGGCATACTTTGAAATCTTCCAGTAGAAATTTGTTGCTAAAGAGCAGATGAAATTCAATTTTAGGTGAAAGGAAGTCTGGAATAAGAACTCATGATTTGACAAAAATTCCTGCAAAAATTGGAAAGTAATGTGGCAGAAACTAGACATTGACCAACACTGAAAACCTTATAAGAAAATAAGGTTGAAATGGGTTCATGATTTAAACATAAAGAGTAATGTTATAAGCAAATTAGAAGAATAGAGGATAGTCTGCCTCTCAGATCTGTGGAGAAGGAAGGAATTTATGGCCAAAAAAGAATTAGAATAAATTATGAAATGCAAATTGGATAATCTTGATTATATTAAATTTAAAGGCATTTGTACAAAGAAAGCCAATGCAGACAAAATTAGAAGGGAAGTAGAAAACTGGGGAAAAATTTTATATCCAAGGGTTCTGATAAAGGCCTTATTTCTAGAATGTGTAGAGAATTGACTCAAATTTATAAGAACACAAGCCATTCTGCAATTGATAAATGGTCAAAATACATGAACGGACAATTTTCAGATGAAGAAATTACAACTATTTCTAGTCATCTGAAAATAAGCTCCAACTCACTATTGATCAGAGAAATGCAAATTAAGCAACTCTGAGATACTGCTACACATCTCTCAAATTGGCTAAGATAATAAGAAAAGATAATGATACATGCTGGAGGGGATTGGGAAAACTGGGACACTAATACATTGCTGGTGGAGTTATGAACTTATCCAACCATTCTGGAGAGCAATTTGGAATTATGCCCAAAGGACTATGAAATTGTACATGCTCTTTGATCTAGCAGTCTCTCGGTTGGGTTTGTATCCCAAAAGGATCACAAAAAAGAGAAAATACTTACATGTGCAAAAATGTTTGTAGCCCTTTTTGTAGTGGCAAGGAAATGGAAACTGAATTTGGAGAATGGTTGATTAAGTTATGGTATATGAATCTTATGGAATATTATTATAATATAGAAAAGAATAGAATATTTAACTTTCTATTTATCTAATATAGATAAAATATAATATGTTCTGTAAGAAACAATCAACAAGATAATTTCAAAATGGCTTGTAAAGACTTACATGAACTGATGCACAGGAAAGTAAGTAGAATATTGTACTTACTTTATTGTACAAGAGAATATTGTACAGAGCAACAAGAAGATTATATGATGATCAATTCTTTTTTCAACAATGAGGTGATTCAGGTCAACTCCAATAGATTTATGATGGAGAGAGCCATCTGCATCCAGAAAGAGGAGTGTGGGGACTGAATGTGTATCACAACATAGTGTTTTTATCTTTTTTTGTTGTTATGTACTTGCTTTTTATTTCCTTTCTCATTTTTTCCCTTTTTGATCTGATTTTTCTTGTGCAGCATAAATGTGGAAGATTTGTACATGTTTTACATATTTAACATATATTAGATTACTTGCTGTCTAGGAGATGGGGTAGAAGAAGGGAGGAAGAAAAATTTGGGACACAAAGTTTTACAAACTATTTTGCATATATTTTGAAAATAAAAAGCTATTATTAAAAATGAAGAAAGATGTGTGAAATACAAAAACAAAAAAAAAACCTTCAATGAACTTAGCAGTGGAATCTCTGGTCAATGGATAATGGACATTTAAATTATTATGTTTGAAACTTCCAAATTGTTTTCAAAATATTTCAATCAACTCATAGTTCCAGCAACAATTCATTAGTTTGCCTCTCCTCAGAATTCCTTCCACATTTACTAATACTTTTTGGCATCTCTGCCAATTTGCTAGATATGAGGTAAAACATTTCAACTTACATGTCTCTTATTATTGATTTACTCTTTTATTATTAGTGATTTGGAACATTCCTTCCCATGTTTATTAGAGGTTTGTAATTATTCTGAAATTTTTTCTTTTAAAAATATATTCATTTATATGATTTTGAATATAAAATTGATCATATTCTTTGTTTGTCTGATCACTTCTCTACTGGAAAATACCTCATAGCTTTATATGTTTCTGTTCGTTGTCTATTCATCTTGGATTCAAAATTCCTATCACAGATATTTGATTCAGAAATTTTTAATATAGTTTAGTGTTTCTATTATCATTCTAGATTTTGTTTATGCAAATTTTTTAAAAATTTAGTACAAAGAAATGCATTTTATTTTTTATTGTCATATATTTTTGGTTGAGGATTTACAGCCTAACATAGCTAAGAAAGACATGCAATTTACTTTTCTTTTAATTTTTTGATAGTATTAACTTTAATATTCAAGTCATGTATCCAATTTTAAATTAGTACAAAATATGGTATAAGATGTTGGTCTAAGCATAATTTCTGCCAGACTGCTTTCCAGTTGTCTCAGCAGTTTTTACCAAATAGGGAATTCTTTCTTAGCTAATTTATGTTTCTTGATTTATTAAAGAGTGGGTTATTTATTTACACTATTTCTGGTTCCAAATGCAGTTACTGGTGCAATAGATATAGTGCTAGGCCTAGAATCAGAAAGACTTAAATTAAATATGGTCTTAGATACTTACTAGCTGTGTGCCCCTGAGTCACACTTCTTTCTGCCTCAGTTTCCTCAACTATAAAATGGGTGTAACAATAAATAGCACTTACCTTGAAGGGCTGTTGTAAGGAGAATATTTATAAAAAGCACTTATATATTATCTGGCATCCTTCCCCTGATTCATTTATTGACTTTTCTAGTTTTTAATCAGTAGATTTTTTTTTAATCTTCACTGCTCAAAATTCAGTTTGAGAACTATTCAAAAGCAGGATTTTCTAAATGTTTGAATAAAAGGTTGATTTACTTTATTGTTTAATATTTCCAATAGCTGAACATAGACAAATTACAAAATTGTCCTCTTTTGACTTAATGAAAGCAAGAAAAATCAAGAATGTTAATTATAAATGAAATGAATGAAAAGTACTCTAATATCAGAGATAATGATCTTCTCTGATGAAATACGTTGCATGGATGAATCAACTAATGTACATAGTAACCCATTCATGCCTTTTCTCTTCTGGAAAACAGTGTCCATCAAAAGTATTCTTCATATACAAAAGTACTAAAACAGTAGAAAAGCTGTTCATATTTTATCTCCTCCCCTCAGGATTGCATAATGAGGGAGTTGGACTAGATGACATTTAGGGTTACTTCTTGAAGTGGTATTTTATGACCCTCTGACCCTATGGTAGATCACCAATTTGAGAGTCATTGCTGAAACATTTTCCTATGTATAGTCAGACCATCCACTTATTAGAGTGAAGATCGAAATACACACCAAATTAGAAGAAAATATAAAGTTAAAAAGACAAGACATTCTGTCAGATTCTACCTGACATTTTTACTGAAAAGATATGTACATTAAAAAATAGAAATTGGTAAAAAGAAAAAGCATTGACATGACTTCCAACATTCCCTTCAGAATTTTAATTAAAATACAACAATCACTTATAAGGAAGAGGTCCAAACAGTCTAGAAACTACCTCAGCACTTATTTGCTTGCCAGACATGGCAGCCAAAAACAACATGAGTTTAGAATATAAATTCATTTACAAAATTTAATTCAGAGGGATGTTGAAAGATCTACTGTCTCATAAAGCAATAAGATGTAGCAAAGGAAAAGAAATTTGCACACAAAATAATTTTGATATGTGACCCAGTTATGCCAGATCATTCCAATAGCATTTACAGATAAGACTGAAAGGAGAACAATGAACAAATTTAAAATGGAACAACTCTGTCTAAATTTCCAGAACAAACCTATTTTCTTCATTGATAATAATGGAAATGCCACATTATAATTTTAGCACTTCGTTTCCTTGTGAAATTCTAATTATTAAAAAATAAGACTGAGAAAATCCGTACTAGCCCAGATATTTGCAGAGAAAAACCATTCCAAAGGTTATAAATGTTTGAAAGCCATGAAGGATTGGTTCTCAAGATCTATAAGAAAATGTAAAGATCTATGAAAAAATGCAAGAGATTGAGTCCTGGGGAAATTAACCACTTATATTATTATATTAAAATTATTTTTAAAAATTATCAGAATGATCTACACAGGTATTAAAGGTATCCTCAATGCATATAAGAATAGGGAGCAAGGGATTTCTTTTTATTTCAGACTACATCTCATAGTCTCACTATTGCTTAAAAGGTGCAAAAATTACAAGATACTATAGGAATTATTGTTAATTGATTATTTTTAAAATGTATTGTCTTGATTGCAATGATAGATGAAAACACTTGAAGATTTGAAAAGTATTATATGTTTGAAAAGCAAATGATACTGAAATAATTACATCAATCCTGATACTTCAACTGAGACTCTTTAATGAAATTATATGTACATTGAATTAGTCCTCTGGTTTGTTTTACAGTATCTATTAGGTATATTTTTTAACAGAGAGTATTGTCGAAAGAGAAGGCTTTCTTCTAATTTCAAGAGCTCTTGGTGAAGAAATCCTTAGCTAATTATTCTGAAAATCTTAGAAAGTGGCCTGTGGTGCTCAAGGGTCAACTAGCCAGAATGTAAGTCAAATGGGTTTGACTAAGTGATCTCTAAGGTTCCTGGTAGCTCTGATTCTATGCTCTCTTGCATCAGAAGTAAAACTTAAACTAAGGTGTGCCTTACTCTAGGGTTGACTTTTTATCTACTACAATGCTTGTCTTCTTATTAGGAATACATTATTTCCATTGTACATATAATGTAGCAGAAACTCAGAAAGGTAATTTGTCCTTGTATATATAGCTAACAGGTATCAAAAGAAAGGATTCAGATTCAGGTTTCTGACTATAGGTCCATCTCTTTTTGAACTATATCAAATTCCCTGAAGAGTAAAACGCAGCTCTCCTTCATTGAGGTATCTTCTATGAATATGTCAAGATTATAAAAGACTCTTTGGTTTATGCAAAAATAAAATAACCCTGTTTAATGATCCTTTGATTATCAGACTCAGTTGAGGCATAAAATGGGGAGGTTTATAATAGAAATAATGACACTAGTAAAACTGACATTCATGTACTTGTTTACGATTTGCAAAGTGTTTTAATAGATTATCTCATTTTGTTCTCACAAAACTGCTGGGTTATAAGAGGGGACTCACCAAAGCTACTTGCCCCTGTCATTGAATCCAAATATTAGAGAGATTCCCTAGAGATTGTGAGTTTTTCCAGTAATTCCTGCTTGTAAATGGTACTGAAATAATTAAATCAATCCTGATATTTCAACAGAGATTCTTTATGAAATCCATAACCAATTTAAAAAGTTCAGTCTAATAATTCACATAGAGAAATCCTAGTGGGAAAGCAATTCTTATTATCCAGTCCTCAAAGCATACTTGAAGTGTTGTTGGCAGTCCATTTAACTGTTCCAGAAGCAAATGTATATTAAAGAGAAACTTCAGATGAACAATAAGCAAAGTCTGTTCCTGGACTGAAAGAATAGATGGTCTTGATGGATTACATTTGGGAAATTGTGCAGTACTTATCTCCAGTTAACAAAGCCTTTGTTATAATAAAACAGTTATTCCCCTGCTATCAGGACAAAGTAGAATTAGACATTAGTGGAGGGTAACTATGACTCAGGGAAAAAAAAAACAAGTTTAGCCAATACTCTCCAAAACCTGCCTCCCCTTCCAGCTTCTCCTCTTCTGTGGATGTCATCATCATCTCCTTGCACATTTAGATTCAAAACGCTGAAACTACCTTTGTCTTTTAGCTAAAGCTTACCCTCTAGGTCTAACCCTGTGCTAAATCCTGTTTATTCTAATGCAATATTTTCTATATTTGAACTTTCTTTTTCTTTTCCTGGAGAGGCACTTAAACAAATTCTTGTTCCTCCACTTTCTTCCCCTTCTGTGAACTTTTAACTGTTTACTAATTTCTTTCCCAGCTTCTGGCACTTTAAAGAGCTGCCAGAGTAGTTTTTCTAATGCATAGATCTCATGAAGTTATTCCCCTACTCAAAAACTCTCAGTGGCTCCAGGAAATTTAATATTGCCCAAGGTTAAGACACAAATTGCCTAATGTCAAATTTAAAGCCTTCCAAAATTTGGCTACCATTTATAATTTTGGTCTTATCTCACTTTACTCATCTTTTCCAATTTGAAAACCAAAGAAACAAGTCTTTCCTTTTCTTATCTTGTCCTTTGCCTTTCTATGAATTTTTTTCAAGTTATCAGCTGTGCCTAATCTGCACTCCCTTCACCCCTCCATCTATTCAGTCAAGAAGCATTTACTAAGTACTTACTATGGGACACAAACTGAAATAAAACTAAGGGATACAAAGAAAAGCAAAAAAACAATCCCTTCTTTTAAGAAGTCTGAAGTCTAAGAAGACAACATGAAAGCAAGTATGTGCAAACAAGATCTATGTAAGATGAACTGCAGTTAATAAGAGAGGGAAGGCACTTGCTTTCAGGGGGATCAATACTTCTGGGAAAGTACGAGATTGCCATTGAAACATAAAGGGAACCAGAGAACCTAGGAGACAAGGGGTCATCAGTAAAAATGCTGAGCTGCCAGACAGGATATCTTGCCTAAGGAACAAGGAGGCTGGTATCACTTGCACACAGAGTACAGGGTTAGGAACAGGAAGCCACTTGAGTTTATTGAAGGATGTGTGTGTGTGTGTGTGTGTGTGTGTGTGTGTGTGTGTTACATCTGTGCTTTTTTCCACTTCACTAATTTTATTTTTTAATAAATTGGTGTCTTTTTCATATCTCTTTTGCAGGGCATCATATCCTTCTTGCAAGATACTGTATCCTTCTTGCACTGATTTCAGTTTATTTTCCCATTTATCCTCCAGCTCTCTTTTGAGGTTCTTTATGCAGTCTTCCAGAAAGGCCTTTTGAAAAGGGGACCAGTGATGGTCCTGGCTGATGTTCTCTGGATTTTTGTCTAAAGGAACCTCTGGCTCTGGGGTGGTTTCTTTGCCTTGATAAAAGCTGTCTATGGTGAGAGCTCTCTTTTGCTTCTTCATCATATTTTTTTTAGACAGCGTGGATATCTCTTTTAAGGTAGGGAAAAAAAAAAAACGTTGGCTGCAAAAAGCTTTGCCCTGGGGCACTTCGGCGAGTTGACTTAAGGTGCTGGGCTGGTGGGGGCTAGGACTAAGTCCGAATTACTCCTTAAACAAGGCAAGTCTGCCAGAACACCTGCCCCCAATCAGGGCAGAGTGTCCCGAGTGCCTCAGATAAACTCCAGGTGTTTGGAATTTGGAGTATGGAGTTTGGAATTTCTTCCAAGATGAGCTGAGCTGAGTCCCACCCTCACTTCCGGCCTGCACAGTTGTCGTCTATTTATCTCTCTGTCCGAGTCCGACTAACCTGATATGAAGTTATCCAGAGAGCTGTGCCCAAATATTTCTGAGTTCGTTGACTTGAAGATCAGTTCAGAGGCTTATTTTATTGTTGATTTGGGAGAAGATCGGAGGAGAGGCAGAAAGTCACCTTTTCACGCTGCCATCTTGGCTCCGCCCCCTACATCTGTGCTTTTTAAGAAGCTTAATTTGACAACTGAGTAGGAGGTAGAATGGAATGAGTTAAGATCTGAGGCAAAATAAAAATATTGCAATAGTCCAAGCATGAGATGCTGAGAATGTATACTTTTTAAGCTTCCAAGTTCAGATTTCACATTCACCAAGCCTTATCCAATAGGAGAAATTGAATATGCTATTTATTTCCTCAAATTTATTTATCTTGATATCTCACAGGGTTTTAAGAGCTAGAACCACAAAGAGTCTTAGAAATAATCTTTTCCAAATTCCTCATTTTATACATAAGGAAAATGCGTCCCAAAGTGGTTAAATTATTAATCCAAAATCACACCCAAAAGAATACTAGAATTTGAATCCTTTTCATATGATCATAGAACATGACTTTAGAGCTGGATGAGATTGTAAAAACCACTGAGTCCAATCTCATTTTGCCAATGAAGAAACAGATTGAGAGAGGGAATTACTTGCTCAGGATCATACATCTAGCATGTGTCTGAAGCAGGATTTAAATTCAAGTCTCCCTGATTCTAAGTCCAAGGCTCAGTCTATTGCATCACTAAATTGCTTCTAAATGGCCTTGGATGGTCAAGCCTTTTTTACATTATATCACATGGGTTCTTTACTCTTATTTCATTTTGTATTGCATCAGACTTTTTAGTGAATATTCCTCATTCAACTGTGTTTATTGAGAAAAAAAATTCATTCATCTTTTTGACCATTGTATATCAATATCTAGTTCATCCAACATTTTCTGCCTTCCATTTATATATTTATTGGATTAAATAAGAATCTCAGAACAGAGAAACCAAGATAATCTCCAAGGTAAAAAGAGACAATAGAGAATGGGAAGTTGAGTAGGAAATTCTATTTTAACTGGCATCTAGAGAGATTTCTATTTGCTATTCCCTTGGATAAATAGGTTTACTCACTGTTTACTAACTGTGAAATCCTTTTGTGTGGTTAGCATTTAGTCAGATGGAGTCCTGGCTGTATGTGCAAGTGTAGGTACCTTCTCTCTTTGAAAGGAATCTAATGACTTTGTTGCTTTTCAATCTAAAAATAATCATGCCTGTAAACCAACAATACTTAAGGGGATAAGTAGATAAAATTCTAGTTTGGTATTTTCATTTTTCAGAGAATAAGAGCATCTAGTCTCATGGATCTTCTTCTGCTAGTCAGGAATCAAATTTATCCTTTGAAAAATTGGGCTAGATCACAAGGGTATCTATCAGTGTCTCCTAATAAGCTGCATTTTGGCCAACTGTGAATATACAAAGTCTTTGTAGGTAAAATATAGTCCTTATAATGGAAAAAAAAAAACTATGGTTAGAATTGCTCATCAGGTCAGTTTCAAATCCTTACCTTTTTTAAGGTTTTTTTTAGTGTGTGTGTGTGTGTGTGTGTGTGTGTGTGTGTGTGTGTGTTTTACAATGAAGATGTCACTGACTTTTCATTGCACCTAGGTAATGTAGATAAAGCAGATATGAAGGTACCAAAGACAGTTACAAAAGATTCCATAGAAAACTAATGGAAAATCCAGTTAGACAGGGTTTGCCAGATACTTCTACTTCCCAGATTTTTAGTGTTAGAGCTAGAATCAATAATTAGATTCCAACTTAGAATTAGGAAGAATGAGGCTGAGGGCAGAAAATACAACAAAACCAAACCAAGATCAGATTCATTGGGCTTATATTTTTTAAGTGTATTCTTATTCTGTTAATGAAGAGGAGGTAATTGCATGATAAATAACCTCATCAACCATATCTTTGGTTGATGCAGAAAGTGGAAGCTTTTCTTATGGATGTTTTCTAGTATGAGGACTTCCTCCTTACCAAGTTTCTGAGCAATTTACAATTTTAAGCCCCTGAACAAGTTGCTGAGGATATATACTCAGACAGGGATATGGAAAGCATGATTAGTCATTGTAAGTCCTTCTCTTATTCTTAGGAAACAGAGCAGAAATGATTTCAACTTCTGAATCTCTTGTCTTATGCCATTCATGTTATGCTTTTCCTTTTCCATCTTCTATCACAAAATGTATATGTATACATACTATATAAATACATATAATATATGATGTATGTATATATACCTTCCCCCTTCCCATATGCAACTGTATTATAAACTACTAGAGATCTCCATCTTTTATTGGTCATCTGTTTTTTTCCCAGCTCCCTCATAAACTTCCCTATTATTATTGGGGGGGTACCACCATCCTCAAAGATAGGATATCCAGGTTTGTAAGTATAATCTTCAAGGTCTCAGTCTCTTTTATCACCCATATTCAATCTTGCCAAGCCCTTTCAATTATACCTTCATAAAATCTCTTGCATAAACCTCCTTCTTTATTCTGATATTGCTGTTTCTGTAGCACTCACTCTCATCACGTAACACATGGGCTATTGCAAGAGGCAGCTGGTCACTTTCTTCATCACAGTTCTCCCCACTCCAGTCCATTCTCTAATCAGCTGTTAAAGTGATCTTTCTAAATCAGAGGTCTGATCATATCAGTAAATTTCAGTGATTCCCTATCACCTCAAGGATTAAGTATAAAATCCTCTGTTTGACATTCAAAGAGCTCTATGTTCTGCCTCCCCAACCTTTCCATTCTCCTTACATGTTATAATCTCCATCCCTTTTGCTATTACTCTAGCAGTAAACATAATTCATCACCTGACTGAAAGGATTTTCACTGGCTGACCCCATTTATAAAATATTCTTTTTTCCATGACTGCCTTAAAGGTCTAGCTAAAAAACAAACAAACAAAACCCTTCTTGATCCCTCTTTATTCAATTGAATTCCCTCTGATAATTATTGTGAACCATTTCACATTAATCCTTTATATAGCTTGTTTTACATATAGTGAACTCCTAGAGAGCAGGGACCATTTTTTACCTTTCTTACCCAGTGGTCAACACAGTGCTTGGCACATAGTATATGCTTAATTAATGCTTAGGGGACAGTTGACTTTTGACTACTAGAGACTATTAGACTTTTTACTACAATGGACAGTTGGCTACTGGAGACTATATGTCAAAATTCTTTGTACCACATGTGTGATATACTAGACAAAGCAGTTAACCAAATTTTTCCCTGAAATGAATTTACTGGGGCGGGGGGCAGATTGATGAGTTTCAGTAAAGGGAACCAATTTAGGGGAAGAAGAGCAGGAACCAAATCCCTTATCAATTCTCCAGTGGTTATATTTCATTTCTCTAATAATGCTCTAAAATTAAAATAGAAACAATTCCTGTTGCTCCATATTAATTTAGAAAATCACATATTAACACCATCCTCTTGTATTACTTATTTCATTAAATATTTCCCAATTTGATTTTAATCTGGTTGAAACTAACTCAGAAGTTTTGTGAGGAATGAGTTTGACAACCAGAGGGTCATGAGGTAAAGCATGAGAAAACATGCCCATAATATCAGTGCCTTTGGGGCAAAGCCCTCTTTGCCTTATGCTAGTTGCAGTTCTGATAGTAGATGAACAAAAATTAATTGTTGACTCATTTGATTCAGCAATCACTTATTTGGGATAACAAGAGAGATAACACCATAATCTTAAATTTAAAAAAATGCATAGTAAAATTTTATGTACTTTGCAAAGTACTTTACAGATATTGTATTATCCTTGAAACTATCCTGGAAGATATAACTGTCCCCATTTTACAGATGGGGAAACTGAGAAAAACTGTGGTCAGATGACTTGACTAAAGTCACAAAACTAGTAAATAAATATCTGAAGCCAGATATGAACTCTGGTCTTCTATTGACTGTGACAGCTAGTTACCTCTGACATTCTTAAATGTCTGTTAAATGTTAAGTGCTATTTCAATGTAAAATGTACTTTAAATTTTAAGCATTAAAGGTTTTTAAGTTTCTCAACCACTACAGAAGATTTATTCTCTCATATTTCTCTCTGTCATTCCAAATAGTAGGTCAATAAACTATGGACCCAGTGCAAATGCTGTACAACACTTCACAGGACAAAGCACAGGACTGAGATAATGAGGAATGCTACAAAATTAAATTTAGCATTTCTAAAATATACAGAAGAAAAGTCAGAAAATTTAACAGGGACCCTGGGTAGGAAGGTTTTCCAAAGATCTGTCATTTATCTGAAAGCTCATATTCTGTCCTTGATTATTACATTTTTTAAAAAAAATGAAACTTTGTTTCTTGACAAACTTCTTTGGCCCCTAACTTCCCCAAAGGCTTCTGAGGAATTATTGTACAATAGGAAAAATGCTGGACCTAAAAATAAGAGACCCGGGTTTGAGGGTCAATCCTGGTTCTCAGGAGATACTTTGCCCATGCATAGGTCACTTCAGTCTCCGAGACACAGATTGTCACCTGTAAAATGTAGTTATTGTAGACCTCAAAGGGTCTTTGTGTGGAAGATGTTACAACAAATCTCCATATACAGGAGTTTCTATTTTCATTCAATGCAAAAGTAACCCTTCTACATCTCTGTCTCTGTCTTTCTCTCCATCTCTGTCTTTCTATGTATCTCTCT
>JAJPUD010001050.1:472378-500046 GCA_023553655.1 Myrmecobius fasciatus
CACACACACACACACACACACACACACACACACCCCTTATAGGGCAAGAGGTTTTAGACTCAGAGTTTTGAATCATAACAGGATTGGGGGAAATAATGGGTATTAATTAATTAATCACTAGCATCTTCCAATCAAGCAGTAAGTCTATGAAGAGTCAAAGGAGGAAGAGTTCTGAAAGCAAACTGGACTTTTCCATAGGAACAGATTGTCTCTCAAGCTGCCAGAAGGTGACAGAATTTGAGGAATTGCTGGCAGTTATTCCTTTACATTATTGAGAAAAATTGTCAGCATGGTGTTGCAATCCTATAATCCCAGTGATTAAAAGACCAGCAGCAGTCCTTTGCAGAAAAGGGGCCAAAGAAAGCTCAGGTGTGAAGAGTGCCCATAATTCTGTGCCAGATGTCCAGCAGGCCAAATGTTCAGAGAGCAGCACCAAAAAGGGACTTCCTGACAATCACCAAGAGAAGACCCTATCATGAAGCTTAAACAGATGTTTATCTATTCACTTTAGTGTAAATCACCACTAACTGCAGAGCTCCTGGATGAAGAGTTATTGCAAAAGCCTTCACACTCCCAAGGGGATCATAAGACCATTAAAGAAGCTCCTCTCTTTTACAAGAAGAAAAGCAAAATTAAGAAAGTCACATAGGAAATGAAAGCTAGTCGTAGAGTGAAATGGTTAGAGCGTCTCAATTTCGAGTTTGTGGAATTGTGACTCCCTTTCTTAGACTGGGGCATTTGTTGGCAATGAATTTGAAACTGTAAAGACATATAGTGTGTCCAGGCTCTAAGCTTCCTTTCCTTTCTTTATTTGGCTGAATTCATGAAATAAAGATAAATGTCAAAATTTTCTCAAAGTAGAATAGAGAAAATTTAGAAATATATGAATCCATTGTAGAAGGAAACAAAAGACCATGACCCATTTTCCAAATGTTTATATGTGTTTGTTTATCTATCTACACACATATATATATATATATAAATACATGCATATATATGTACACACATACATGTGTATACTTATACATATATGCAAATACTTAAGTAAATTCACACTTGTAAAATAATATCTATATATGTTTGTATATTTACATATTATCAAATATTATTTTATTTAATTATATGTTATAAGAGAAGCAGCAGAGTGTCATGGATAAGGAACTGACTTCAGTCAAAGGTATCTAGGTTCAAATATATAGACTGTTTTTGAGATCCTGGGAAATTCCTTTAATATTTTGGGGCTTTAAAATTAGGCAATATGTTGCTGAAAAGCTGCCAATCTGCACTGAAAAAAAGGAGTTTTCTTATCTAGGAATTCTATATACCAATACAATCACGTACATATATACATATACACATCCATCCATCGATATGTATGTATATTTATTTATGTATATATGTACATATTATTTATATGTGTATGTAATGTAAGTGTGCACATACATATGCACGTATATACATATATATCTATGATCACCTTATAAAGAAGTTTAACTGATACAAATTAATTGTCACAATAGAAGATAAAAAATGCCCACAAAGTGCAATAATCAGCAAACATCTGACTTCCCAAATGGAGAGAGGTAACTGCCAAAGCAAATACTAGGTTAGAATATAAATTTGTTTATGAACTCTTATGGAGAATGGGAAATAATTATGAGCAGCACTAAATCATAAAGTGAATAGAATCAGTGGAGAGTAAAACCACTTTAAAGAAAATTTACCAAGTCATCTAATTAAGGAAAGTCATAACAAGGACATTTAAAGATGAAAATAGGAGGAAGTCAGAAAAGAAAAAGGAAAAGGTTTGTAAAATTATAACAACTTATTTTCTCCAACCATTGGATGTGGACCCTGACATCATGATCTTAGATGTATTTATGAATGATATAAAAATGATGCATAAGAGAACAAAGATGGGGAAATCAGCTAAATTTGAGCAAGTGTATGCAGGGGAGATGGCACAGTTATGACAGCATTGAAGGCATTGATGTGAAAAGCATACGTAAGAGAAATTGCTGCTAAACATGGGTTTGAGAAAATCTCAGAATGTTTATACTGAAAAAGTCAAGGCAGCAATAATTTTCAATCTATGTGACTGCTTTCTTATTTATACAAAATCTTTATGAGTCGTCTGTACATAAATCAAGGGCATCTATGATGAGGATATGAATAGTGAGAGAAAAGGAGTTTTCATAAGCAATTTTCTATATTTGCCCTTTCATAATTAATTAAACTATGTAGAGTATAAAAATTTCCCTTAATTATTATTATAAATAATAATTATTTAAAAAATTATAAATGAAAGAAAAAAATGAACAATTATTGAGTACCTACAACACACTAAGAACTGTGCTAAACATTTGACAAATATTATCTCATTCATTCTCTACAATAATCCTAAAAGGTAGATACTTTTTTATCCCTACTTTAAACTTGAAGAAGCTGAGGTAGAGGTTAAGTTATCTTGTGCAGGTCAGACAGATTAATAAGAGTTCAAGGCTGAATTTGAACACAGGTATTCATGACTACATCTAATGTTCAATCTACTGGGCTATTAGGTAATTCTGAAGGGGATTCTTTTGTCTATGGTTTGATATAGCATAGCATAAGCTTTATTTATAAAAAATATGTACCACCCATATATTCAAATCAGTCATTATTACTTGAAATATATAATAGAAATAACCCCAAATATAATAGAAATATGTCACATATATTGAAATTTATAATAGAAATAACCCTATTCAAAAGTGATCTGATCAAAACTGTCAGGGAAAGTTTAAATTGAAAGAAGTGAGCTTGTCAAGTGTATTTTTTTATTAAAGCTTTTTATTTGCAAAACATATGCATGGGTAATTTTTCAACATTGACCCTTGCAAAGCTTTCTGCTACAAATTTTTTCCTCCTTTCTCCCACCCCCTCCCCTAGATGGCAGAAAGTCTAATACATGTTATGTCAAAATACATGACAAATTGAATATATGTATACATATTTATACAGTTATCTGGCTGTACAAGAAAAATTGGACCTACAAGAAAAAAAAAGACCTGAGAAGGAGAACAAAATGCAAGCAAACATCAATAGAGAGAGTGAAAATGCTATGTTGTGGTCCACACTCAGATGCTACAGGTCTCTCCCTGGGTGTATACAGCTTTCCTCATCACTGAACAATTGGAACTGGTTTGAAACCTCTCACTGTTGAAGAGAGCCATGTCCATCAGAATTGATCATCGTATAGTCTTCTTATTGCCATGTACAATGATCTCCTGGTTCTGCTCATTTTGCTCAGCATAAGCTCATGCAAGTCTCTCCAGGCCTCTCTGAAATCCTCCTGCTGGTGGTTTCTTACACAACAATAATATTCCATGACATTCATATACCATAATTTATTCAGCCACTCTCCAATTGATGGGCATCCTTTCAGTTTCCAGTTTCTTGCCACTACAAAAAGGGCTGCCACAAACATTTTTGCACATGTGGGTCCCTTTCCCTCCTTTCAGATCTCTTTGGGATATGGGCCCAGTAAAAACCTTGCTGGGTCAAAGGGTATGCACAGTTTGATAACTTTTTGAGCATAGTTCCAAATTGCTCTCCAGAATGCTTGGATCTGTTCACAGTTCCACCAACAATATATCAGTGTCCCAGTTTTCCCACATCCCCTCCAACAGTTATCATTATCTTTTCCTGTCATCTTAGCCAATCTGACATGTGTAGTGGTATCTCAGAGTTGTCTTAATTTGCATTTCTTTAATCAATAGTGATTTGGAGCACCTTTTCATATGACTAGAAATAATTTTAATTTCATCATTTGAAAATTGTCTTCATATCCTTTGACCATTTATCATTTGGAGAGTGGCTTGAAGTCTTATAAATATAAGACAATTCTCTATATATTTTAGAAATGAGGCCTTTATCAGAACCCTTAAATATAAAGATGATTTTCCAATATTTATTGCTTCCCTCCTAAACTTGTCTGCACTAGTTTTGTTTGTACAAAAACTTTTTAACTTAATATAGTCAAAATTATGTATCTAGTGTTCAGTTAATAGTTCCAGTTCTTCTTTGGATACAAACTCCTTCCTTCTCCACAGGTCTGAGACGTAAATTATTCTATGTTCCTCTAATTTGCTTATAATATTACTCTGTATGTCTAAATCATGAATCCATTTAGATCTTATCTTGGTATGTGGTGTTAGGTGTGGGTCAACCCCTAATTTCTTCCATACTGGTTTCCAATTTTCCCAGCAGTTTCTGTCAAATAGTGAGTTCTTATCCCAAGAGCTGGGATCTTTGGGTTTATCAAATACTAGATTACTAATTTATTGCCTAGTTTGTCCTGTGATCCTATTCTATGCCACTGATCAACTACTCTGTTTCTCAGCCAGTACCAAATGGTTTTGATGACTGCTGCTTTATAATATAGTTTTAGATGTGACACAGCTAGAACACCTTCATCAGCATTTTTTTCATTAATTCCCTTGAAATTCTTGACTTTTTGTTCTTCCAGATAAACTTTGCTACTATTTTTTCTAGATCTGTAAAAATAATTTCTTGGAAGTTTGATTTGTATGGCACTAAATAAGTAAATTAGTTTGGGTAGTACTGTCATTTTTATTATATTCACTTGGCCTACCCATGAGCACTTGATATATTTCCAACTGATTAGGTCTGACTTTATTTGTTTGGAGAGTGTTTTGTAGTTTAGTTTGTATAGTTCCTGACTTTTCCTTGGCAGATAAATTCCCAAATATTTTATACTGTTGACTGTTATTTTGAATGGAATTTCTTTTTGTATCTCTTGCTACTGTATTGACAATTGAGTTTTGGAAGAGTCAGTACAAAGTATAAGTTGAAGAGAAATTCCTTTTGGATGCCAAAGCTCTTGAGATATTACTGTTTGTGAATGACATTGTGCTGACAGCTTAAAATTTCAAAATATTGCAGATCCTCCTGGACAAGATATTCAATCACTTAAAAAATTTAGCTATTTAGGCCAAATCATAGACAAAAGAATCCCCTTCAGAGGTAGATGGTCCAATAAATATGAGATCTGGAGCCAGGAAAACTTGTGTTCAAATGCAGATCCAGACTCTTACTAATCTCTGTGATCCTGTACAAGGCACTTAACCTCTGCCTCAGTTTTAAGTTTAAAGTAGGAAAAATAATAGCACCTACCTTTCAGAGTCATTGTGGGGAATGAATGAGATACTATTTGTCACATGTTTAGCACAGGTTCTGGTGCATTATAAGTTCTCAATAAATGTTTATTTCCTTTTCTTCACTTAAAATTACCAAATGAGGTTTCACTCTGGGTAAAGACCTCCAAAAAGTGAAAACACAGAAACTCTTAATGAAGCTCATTCTCCTATGAGACTTTCTCCTTGAAAAATCTTTCTTGACATCAAGCAAAAATTCACCCCTCTGCATCTTTCATGCATTGTTCCTAGTTCCTAGTTTCTGGGCCTCAATAGTACAAGCTTGTTTCTTCTCCACATGAGAAGCTTTCAAATACTTATAGACAATGATTATATCCTTTATAAGTCTTTTCTTTTCCAGAATATACATGCCCACTTCTTGTAAGTACCTCTCATGATGATGTGTGAACTCAAAGATTTTCCCCTCCTAATTGTTTTTTACATTTTATTAAATTCTTTTTAGGGGAAGCTAGGTGGTACAATAGATCGAGTGGTGGGCCTGGAGTCAGCCTAAGTTGAAATCTGGCCTTGTACATTGACTAATTTAGTGACTCTGGGCAAGTCACTTAACTTTATTTATACAGTTTCCTCATCTGTAAAATGAGCTGATGAGGGAAATGAGCAATTATTTCATATCTTTGCCATGACTGAACAATACCAAAATGTCCTTCTTAAAGAAGAACCAGGAGAACATTATACACAACAGCAAGACTATACAATGATCAATTCTTATGGACATGGTTCTCTTCAACAATGAGATGATTCAAACAAGTTTCAATGTTTTTGTGATGGAGAGAGTCATCTGCAACCAGAGAGAGGACTGTGGGAACTGAATATGGATCACAACATTTTGTTTTCACTTTTTGTTGTTGTTTGTTTGCTTTTTGTTTTTTCTAATTTTTCCCCTATTTGATCTGATTTTTCTTGTGTAGCATGAAAAATGTGGAAATATGTATAGAAGAAGTATACATGTTTAATAAATATTGGATTACTACTTACTGTCTACGTGAGAGAGTGGGGAGAAAGGATGGATAAAAAATTTCAAACAATATTTTGCAAGGGTGAATGTTGGAAACTGTCTTTGCATGTATTTCAAAATAAAAAAGTTATTGTTAAAAAACTGGTAATCAGAACTAAACAGAATAATTCAAACAAAGTTTGATAATAAAAGATTACAGTGGGTTATCACCACCATACTCTTGATAATTATGTCTCTCTTAATGTACCCTGACCTTACATTTATACTGAGCTTAGAGTTTACTAAAGCCCAGAGATGCTTTTCCAGATCAGCTGCTTTCTGATAATGACAATCTCTCATCTTGTACTTATAAAGCTAATTTTTATATCTGAGTAGAAAACTTTGTACTTAATCTCCCCCCTTAATTTTGTTTTCATCATACTAGATTCATCCCAATACTAGTTGAGATCCTTTGGGATGTTAATTCTAGTTTGTAGTGTTAGCTAAACCTCCACACTTTGTGTACCCTGCACTTTATATGTCATTGGTAAAAGTGTTAAACATTTATTCAGCATGGGACCAAGCAAAATCCCTGTGGTACTATACCAAAAACCTCTTCATGCATTGCCCAATTTAAAGTATTTTATAAATCCATTTGTCTACCCAAATTTGAATCCATCTGATTGTATTATCATCCAATTCACCTTCTTCATAAGAGTAATAGAATAAAATCACCAAAAAGCTTTGTTAAACTATAAATTAAATTCACAATATTCTGCTCATATACACATTTACTTTATTGAAGGAAATTTCCAAATCAAGAAGATTCCAGATTTACTTGAATATTTGAACGTATGCTAGGTGTCTCCTAAAAACTTAAAACTGTGTAAAGACTTTTGGGGCACCTTGTTTTAACAATTCTTTATGAATACACAAAGGATTTCATTAGTGCAGAGAACTGTTTGCACTAATTCAAATCTAGGCTATAATTTGGGAAAACGTCCTAAGGAGTTGCCTGAAGCAAATGAGAATCATGTGATTTAGCTAGGGTTATTCAACCAATAAGCATCAGACAGAGAATTTGAACACAGATCTTAATTATAAGCCTAACTCATATTTTGCCCATATTTGGAATGTGTGTCCTAATTTCAAAAGTACTTAAAGCAGTCTATAAGCTAAAAAGTAGTTTATATTTTCGGAGACAATGGGATACAAATCAACTATGGTTGTCTGAAGGTATCAAAGGGAGAAAATACTACCATATGCCTGCACAGAAATGATTATTACAACAAGATACTGAATGGAGTTCTAAATTTCTTGGCATTCAGTAGAAAGAAAGAATACATGCTACATTATATGGTTTTAATTATAAATCTTACAGATTATCTTCAAAAAAACTTTTTTTTGAAGCTGCACTCAGGGATGATTTCATGATGCAGGTCTTTTTTACTAAGAAACATTGGATAAAGTAGTAGCACAACATTTTTTTGGTAAGGAAAATCCATTTTTGTTCAAAGTCATGATTCTTGTGCTGACCCTCTACAAGGCTGAAGCTGTAATGTTCTATTGTAACTTCTTTGAAGAATTTTTGTGGGAGACCAAGAAGAGGAGTATTGAAGAAATTAATTTGGGGATGATCTAGAAGAATGACTAATACAGCCATTAAACTCTCTCTCTCAAATGTCAGATTCTTAAATTAATCTTTGGCATGGTACTGGATTGCAAATGATTCAGATTTGTTTTCTTAATAAGTGCTAGAAATTCAAATAGCTTGGTTTTTATGAATAAATTGGAAACCACATGCTTTAAATATAAGAGGTGAGGAAGACCAAATTATCATTCTACAATGCTAACTTAAGCTCCCTGAGAGTAGGAATTGTTTTATTTTTGTATACCCATAACCTAGCATGGTGCCTGGCAAATAAATAGTAAATATTTGATAAATGCTTGATGAGTGACTGATGAATAAATGAAGGAATACAACATGGAGAGGATTTCAGGTTTTTAAAATGTTTGGGATTTTTGGTAACAGTTAAATGACTCATTCATAAAAAAAAATTCTAGTAGGATTCCTATGTAATATCTTTGTATTGTTTAGTTTTTTGAATTGTGTCTGAATCTTCATGATCCCTATTGGGGTTTTCTTGGCAAAAAATGCTAATTACTATTTTGTTCTCTAGTTCATTTTACAAATAAGGGAACTGAAACAAACAGGGTTAAATGATTTGGTCAGAGTCACACAGCTAATAAAGGTCTGAAGCCAGATTTCAACTGAGAAAGATGAGTCTTCAGGATTCCAGATCCAACACTCTAACCACTGTGCAATCTAGCTATCATATGTAATACCTACATTATTAAAAAGATCTACATATAGAATAAAGAAATTGTAAAATGCAATTTTGAAAGAAGATGGGGGAAGCCATGACTATTGAGTGATTGAAGGTATCACTTATGAATGATCATTTAAATGTTATTTATCTCAAAAATCGGTTAACATAAATGTCTGGAACAGTGGCATCCTTTGATAGAGAACAGTGAATTTCCACTTATCATAAGGCAATAGAAACAATCAGCCTCGAGTCATGATGGATGATTTCACATGCTCATGGAAAAATGTCTCATAAACAACTCAGAACCCAAGAGAAATACTTTGCTATAGCATGCTGGATTTATTCAGCTATCTTCCTTATTTAAAAATTGAAGTCTTTATGTAAATTTTCCCACCCTCAGAACAGGTTCATATTTATTTATGGAAAAACTGACCAAACCTTCCAACCATTAATAATTGTTTGTAATGTGCTTTGACATTGCACAGCAGTTTCCTTCTGACCAATGCCAAGTGTTACCATATTATCTGCTTAAGCAATAAATAAACCAATATGCACAGAAGAACTGCAGGAAAGGATACTTTAGAAATTTGGGCGTACATCTATCTCCAGAGAGGGAATTGGTGAAACCTGAATACAGATTGAAGCATACTTTTTTCCTGTTTTGCTTCTCTTGCCTTTTTTTTCCAACATGGCTAATAGGAAAATATGTTTTGTGTGATATTTCACATATATAATTGAGATCACATTGTTTATCTTCTCTATAGGTGGGTCAGGGGAGAAAGAAAGGGAGAGAATTAAGAATTCAATTTTTTAAACAATGAATACAAAAAGTAAATAATACACTTTAAAAAGAAATTCTACAACAATGAAGGTCACACAGCTAGTGTCTGAAAACTAGATTTAAACAGAGATCTTCCTAACTCCAAGTCTTCTCTTCATCCACTATGCATTATGGCTAAGGAGGAGGCAGGGAAGCTTTCTCAGCAATATCAGGGTCCTACAGAACAAATGGGAAATAAGGAAAAAGCAAAATTAAACTGACTGTTTTCTCAAAAGTTCATTAAAAAGATGGATATTGAACTAAAAACAAAATCAAATTCCAGATATGTCCTTCTTTGAAATCTTGACTAAAATGGGGTAAATTAGAGTAGATAGCTGCTAAGGTCTTTTTCAAATCTCAAATTCTATGATACTTTGATGAATATTATCGTCCTTTATCACTGTAAGAGCAATTAGGTGATTCAGTGAGCAGCATGCCAGGGAAGACTCATCTTGCTGAATTCAAATCTAGCCTCAAATGTTAGGCGGTGTGGCCTTGCACAAGTCACTTAATCTTCTCTGCCTCAGTTTCCTCATCTGCAAAATGAGCTGGAGAAGGAAATGTCAAACCATTCTAATGTCTTTGCCAAGAAACCTCAAATGGAGTTTACAAAAAGTCATAAGCATCTGAATTAGTAGAGCAAACTTGTTTATTACTAGCAATTTTTTAATATTTAAAAATCTCTTATCTCCATTTATTCACTCATTCATTTATCAATTGAATAAATTAATGAATGGATGGATGAATTAATGAATAAAGAAACATTTAATATTTACTGTGTGACAAGCAATGTGCTGAGTCCTGAGGATATATATATATATATATGGGGGTGTATGTGTGTGTATGCACATATATATGCATACATATGTACATATGTGTATGTGGAAAAGCCTATTCTTGGGGAATTTTATGTTATTTTTCAAAATTCAAATAATATTTTTATTAAAAAACCTATAGTCTTTCCCTTTTACCCATCCATCCCTTTTACTCATCCATCCCTATTGAACAAGCATATCAAATATGAATAATAACCAAGCAAAACAAATACCCCCATTGATCATAACCATAAAAACTATGTCTCATTATGTAACCTTTTTGTCCTCTGAAATCTGAGTTGATCTTTGCATAAATCAAAGTTATTATGTCTTTGAAAGTTGTTTGCTCTTTCTGTATAAATTATATAAATGTAGTGTATTTGGTTCATAACATCTTCTATGTCTGTCCTTGCAGAATGATTGTGTTCCATTATTTTAACCATCCCCAATTGGTGCTTCTGCCTTTTGTTTAATGACAATTAAAAGAGACATATAAAAAATAACAAAGCAATTAGTAGCAGTTTATAATATGCCTTAGTTTTTGGAAGTACAATTTAAAAGAATTCACAGAATTGACAGGCAGAATGGCAAAGCCAAAAATTCTTCAGGAGGTGTTGACCCAAGAGAGATGGGAAGCACTGAAAAATGAAATTCTGACAACAAAAACACAAGTGATTCTGGCCAGTGGCTCCATCAACCAACCTGGATTTTTCAAAAAATACATTTATGGAAGATGAGATCAAGGTCAGGCAACTGATGATGAATACTAATGAGAAAAAAGGTCCACTACGCTCAACTACTTGTCTATCACTTATAAGGGAACTTCTGTTTCACGAAATATGCACAAAATTATCTTTATTTTTATTCAGAGAATTTCAATACACTAAAAATCCAGAATTCCTAAAATTCAGAAGAAAACAAACTTGAGACTCACAGTAAAACCCTACTTTTTGAGCTCAATAGAGTGATAAAAAATTGAAAGATACAGTATTTGGTTTATGATAACAAATGGTGAAAAAACAGAACTACTCAATTCTTGTATTGCTTCTGTTTCCTCTACAAAGAAGAATATTAGGCCATAAAAAATAAAAATGTTTACCAGATGTGAAGTAAGATAAGAACACTTGCAAAATCTTTCCCAGTGTTCAAAAAAAATAAAGATAAGAAAAAAGAAAAGAAAAGAAAAAGAACGAGAACACTCCACATTATAGGCTATTGAGTTTGATCTAGATTCCTAGCTAAATTCTTTTGTATTAAAAACAATTTCACGTGTGTTTTCTTAATGGGGGTGAGCATGGAAATAAAAGGGAAAATCTAGAATTTTAACTTTTAATAATAAATGTAAAATTGTTTTAAATGTAATTGGGTAAAATAAAAATGTATGTATATAGATAGTTGGGGAGGGAGAGAGAGAGAGAGAGAGAGAGAGAGAGAGAGAGAGAGAGAGAGAGAAAGTATCCACAAAAGCAATTTTGGGCCTAAAGTTTCAATTGACTTTCAGAAATACAATCACAAATGAAAGTCAAGTGGATTTCATAATTCATCACATAAGATACAAGAAAATTATTCTTGCCAAATATGAAAAGTGCCAAAACTGTCCTTGAAAAGACATGGGGAGGCAGCTAGATTTAGGGATGCAGCTAGATGATGCAGTGGATAGCACACTAGTATTGCTGTCAGGAGAACCTGAGTTGAAATCCGGCCTCAGACACTTATATTTCCCATCTTTGTAACCGTGGTCAAGTCACAACCCTAATTGCCTTGCCAAAAGAAAAAATATTTTCAACAAAAATTTAGCCACCTTAGTTTTGTGTAATCCTAATGATAGGAAAATAGATAAAACCAAGAAAAATTTTAAAAAAAGGAAAACCTCCAAAATCAAGTAAGTGATTAATGAAAAGTAAAGAAATCCTTTACTGGCACTTAAAATAAAAAGTTACGATCACTAAGAGATATTATGATTTCAATAAAAATAGATGATTTTAGGTTAATTTCATTTCCCATTATTTTGGAGAGAAGGCACTTTGAATAAACTAAAAGGACAAGGAAATAGATGCCATTTTATTTTTGTTCAGTCATCTCAATCATGTATGACTCTTTGTGGTTCCATTTGGATTTTTCTTGGCAAAGATATTGATGTCAATTCTTTCTTCAGTTGATTTTCAGATGAGGAAACTAAGGTAAACAGAATTGAATGAATTGCCCAGTTTACACAGCTAATGTCTGAGGCTGGATTTGAACTCAGGAGTCCAGACTTATCCACTATTCCACCTACTGTTCCCATAGATTCCATAGACATAATATATCTGATGCATTTCTCCAAAGCTCTTGCTGTCTTTATATATATAAGACAGAGATGTGGACTAGATACTTAATACTTAGCACAACTAATTCAAGAACCTGAACGGTTATTCAATTAGACCTTTTGACCTAAATTCACTGTTGACAGCTACAAACTTTCATTTTACATTATTATAGAAAGAAGTGGACTAAGGGGTAATATAGTTTAGCTCATACTTAGTTGAAACAGCCACTTTCAGGGATTATTGGAAGATCAAATGAGATAACATATCTAAAGTACTTGGCAAACCTTAAAGAACTATATAAATGCAAGCTATATTTTTTTTCCCTTGCCATTTTGGACTCTAGTTGAGTTTAACAGGTACCTGGTCCAGATTCTGTTCTGCTTAATAATTCAAAGAAAATATCTTATGTAAACATTAATAATACTGCTTCCTCTGGGAAACAAGTTGTTAAGAATTATAGCATGTAAACACACATTGATATCTTCTCTATACACTCTGATGAAGATTTTTTTTTTGCTTTTTGCTGAGGCAATTGAGGTTAAGTGACTTGTCCAGGGTCACACAGCTAGGGAATGTTAAGTGTCTGAGACCAGATTTGAATTCAGGTCCTCTTGACTTCAAAGCTGGTGCAAGAAGATATTTTAAATAAGCAACTGTTGAAATTTTTTATTTCCCAAACTATATGCACTGGATCTTTTGCAATTCTAATTATTATTTCTTATCCTGAGTTAATGGCTAAAATTTGTCTTTGACTGCCTTGAATTCTGTTGAATGGATCTATTGCATGGATCATAGCCCTACATTTTCTATTTACATTTTGAGAGAAAAATATAGAGAATTATTAATTCCATATTGCTTTCTAGGCTTAAGTATTTAATTTGGACCTCGGTGACATAGTGGAGAGAGATCTGGGCTCCAGTTAGAAAGACTTTTTTTCCTGTATTCAAATCTGGCCTCAGATATTCACTTGCTGCTAAGGATTTCTTCCTTAGAATTTATCTGGTCTGAGGATCAGATTTGGAATCATTGGCTTTGTCTTCTTGGTTATCTAAGGCATAAAAAGCTTACTTAGCTTACTGGTACCTGGAGTTTTTACAACCTTTTGGGGATAACTTTATGACTCATTGGTGCCTGTTATTCTAGTGGATGCCAGCTTGGAGAGAAGTAGTATTTAAGTGAATTAAATTAGTAATTTTATCCTTTTTAATCTTATAAGTAAATTTCTTTGATTGCATTTTTATGATTTGTTAAGTATTTCACTGCATTCCAATCCTAAACTTAAATCACTTTTTACCAATCAAGTTTTACCAATGTATTAATATTTGGGCAAAAAAAAGACAGACATACTGTTATAGCCTCACAAGAAACAAAAAGAAATTATATAATCAAAATATTAAACAAGCTTCTGAGATTTGGGTGAATGAATAACAAATTCACAACAGAAATTAAATTTGGAAGATTAGATCCACCTACAATATCACTCAAAGTAAAAATTTAATTCTTTCATCTTTTCTAGAAAATTCTTTAGCTCTTTCCAAAGAACAATGCTCTCAAACCATAATGATTAACTTAATTTCAAGGTCTTCAAAAACACTGTGATGAAGAATATAGATAGGAGAAAAACAAAAATTAATTTAGATTGGGGAAAGTTTTACTCAGGAAACATTCATATTATTTACCTGAATTAATTACAAAAACTATGTTCATCCTGAATACTGAATTCAAGAAAGATTTATAATTTCTTTTACCAGTGAAAATAGTTAAAATGAGTGGTACAGTATAATTCCTGCCAACTTATTTCCTCATAAGTTATATTTATAATAAAGCCCAAGGAAAATGTTCCTTATATTTGCTCATCATACATTAAGGGGCAGAGCAAGGATATCTATAAGTCTGATGATTTAACATATACTTTATTGTACTTCTCTTGTTTCTCTTGTTCTTCTTGTTTTAATAAAACAAGCAGCACATACTACATCCTCTCAACACTCATGGTAATATAGTAATGATATAAAATTCTCCAACTAGAATTAAGGTATCTGGAAATCAATAAAATACTGGTTCACTTAGTAATAAATGTTGCATTAAAAACAAATAGCATTATACATTATCTTTCCAATGCACTTCAATATGACAAACAGATCTTCTGCCAATCCTCTGAGTTCCTTGAAGTCTAGAAGATGTGTCAGCAGGAACAGTAATCAAAAACCATACTGGAAAAAACAACATCCCTCAATTCAGGAGAGATGAAACCAAACCTGGATGTGACTCGTTGGAATAAAAAAGCCACTTGATAGAGATGACAGCATAAATATTGAGGAAAACCAATACTCCTTGTGGCAGATAAGATGAATTTTAGATTGGGTTGATTTACACATGTCATTTTATTAAATAGTTTTGAATTTAAAAAGGGAAATGCTTCAATATATTTTTCTCAGAAACAACTACAAAATTATAAAGTCCTACACAGTTTAAAGATACAAAATAGATGATTAGTGACTAGATATCACCAGCAGAATTTTAGAAAATTAGTCCCTGGAATATAGGATCTGGCAACAGTTACAAAGGAATGATGCTTGGGTAGGAGGTCAGGGACAATCTGCTGTTGGCAGGGAGACAGAAGAATATTCCATTCTGAGACATGCTTAGATACCATGGTTTATATTCTATTGCTTATGCCTCGGTCTTCATAAATGGTAATTTCAATAACATGGAGTCCTCTCTCAATTGGGTCTGTCAGAAGGAGGCCATGTGGAGCGTAAATATTCTCATTCTGTTCCTGAATATATTTGCTTATTTTCTTCAGAACCTTCTCATAATGTGTTTCCATGCACAAAAAGAGAGCATATGCTGTCAAACAAGCTAAGCAACCTTCAAGGTAAGTTGCCTTCCCGAGCTTTTCTGCTTCTCCATAAAGGTTATTTAGAGTGCGGACTGTTTCTTCAAACTTCTGCTGGTCAATCCAGCTCTCCAGTTCTGCTGGGAACTTGGTCTGGAACTGGCATTGGGTGCCTCGGCTATAGTCCCGCTGGATGAAGACCTGGTTGGATACAGGTGTTTGCTGCAGCCTCCTGGCTGATGGGCCTATGACTGAGCCACTTCCTCTGTGGCCCTCCAATGACTGCTGTGCCATTTTTTGAATCTTTAGAACAAATTTTAAACATAATGGAATAGAACCAATTCAAACTATAATTCTATTATGGTTTCCTCAGAATTCTCTTTTCTCTTAGGATCATAGAGCTTTATAACTGAAAATCGTCATGGAGAAATCTAGTTCATTATCCTCATTTTACAGAGGAACAAACGAAGTCCACAATGGTAAAGATTCTCAACCCTAAGTCACACATAATAAAAAAGAAATCTGGATTTGAAAAGAGTCCCTCTATTTTCAAATCCAGCATGCTCCTGATTTCAAATTTCAAATCTCATGCTCTCCTCCTTTCTTATCAGTCAGATACTTTTTTATTTAGACTAGATAAATGTATTTTAAAGGATTTTTGTAGATAAGAACATAATATTTCACTTTTAACTTCAATAGTTATATTCCAATGGACAACTCTTTTTGGGTGTTCTTGTCTAGAAATCTAGAAAGAGATACTTATATATTCACACTATGGTCCATAACAGAGGTGTCAAACATGGGAGCTCTGCCTGAACCAGATTAAAGTATAATTATGAGATATTTACCAAAATTGATAAAAATATAATAACTTATTTTAAAACTGTCATTATGTAGCTTTCAGAGATTCTTACGTGTAAATTAATAGTCCCCATTTTAATTTGAGTATAATACCATTGGTCCAAAGAATCATTGTCAATTGTCAATGATAAGAACACTGAAGGTCATGTACAATGTTTCTGATTGCCAAGAGGCAGACCCAGACAACAATGTCAAGGTTGTTGACATTTGTTTTTGATGCTTCTAGGATCCCCTTTCTATACCATTTTGCTCTTTCCAGAGCACCCCTTAGCACCGAACTCCCTTCCCATCCATATGCTTTTAGGTACTTGGTCTTATCTACTGTATAACATTTTTATAAATAACTTAGTTGAAGGAATTGACAGAATGGTTATCAAGTTTTTTGTTCAAATTTCATTTTTAAAGAGGATTGATGACATTATAAGATGATGTTTTGACTTGTTCAGGGAGGGAAAGTAGCACAAAGTTATCAGCCTTATTCTCTCTCTCAGTCATCAAAGTCCAGTGGCAAGATAAAAGTCAAGATGACTGGGAATTGCTCTGGTTGCAGTTGATAACTTTGGTGTCTTTGATATCTATTCAAGTTCTAAGTGCTTCATGATGTCTGCTTTAGCCATCTTCATATGTGTCCGAACAAATTGAATCCATTATATTGACAGAAGTCTTCATTGTGCTTGGGTAGACATCCTCCTAACTCACCAAGAGCTTTAAGGCTTATTGATTACATCCAATCTGGTTTAGCTTATCTGCTGAGACAGTTTTTACCAGGGTTTAAATATTGTGTATGCTATAACCTCTTGGCCCCACAGGTGAGAGCTTGAGTGACTGGACCCCAAAGGTGGAAAGCAGTCCTGAAAAGTTTTTACTAAGCCCTCACACCCAGAGTGTTAAACACCTCATAGACATAGCTAATCAATTTAACAATGGCACAAAGCTGGAACGGAACACTGACATCCTCAGTAACAAATAAGGATGCAAAAATCCCTGAGAGGCTTGAATTATAAACCAAAAAAAAATATGAAAATTAATAGAATAAATGAAGGAAACCTGAGAATTTTAAGGACAACATGAGTTGACAATGTGACATGGCATCCCTAAAAGGCTATGTGAATATAGATATAAAATCCAGAACAACAGAAATGATAATCCTGCTTGACAACCCGAAATGTTATTTTAAGAAATAAAATCTATAACATGACTAGAGAAGGGTGACTAACATGATTGGAGATTTGGAAATAAAGCTACACAAAGACTGGCTAAAGGAACTAGAGAAGAAGGTGAAATATGATATTTACAGATATTTGAAGGGCAAACTACTCCAATATCTTTATCAAGAACACCCCAAATGGATTCAATTAGACATGACTGAAATAACTCATCATGATATCATTAACAACAACAATTATGTATAGAAAGCTGTCATTCACTTTCTTCCCCAAGCTTCTCTAGCTTCCCTCAAGACATAATTCAAAGTCTACCATATAAGGTACCTTTATACCCAATGCCCCTTCCTCTAGGATGTAGAGTCCTCCTTTTGAATTCAAGTCCATCTAAAATCAATAAAATCTTCTATTGATGTAGTTATTTGCAAGGAGAGTAGATCTTGGCACCCATTGGAATGTGACTACATTGAGAGTGAGGGCTATTGTGGGTTTTTTTTTCTCTTTATTTGAATACTAAGGTTTTAGCACAGAGCTTGGCACATACTATATGTTTAGTAAATATTTGTTGACTGATACAATGACTGGCCTGTAAGGTCCTTTCTGGTTCTAAATATATGATCTTGTCATTCAGTATCAATACAGTATGGACAGTGTTGACTGACTGATTTCTCTTTTGAAATATAATTCTATCTTCCTGTGACTTTTAATTACTCACAGAAAGAATATATTTTAGGTGTTCCAACAGAGTGGCCTAATCCATTGTCACTGGTATGGCATAATCCAATGTCCAAACAAAATAACTGATTTAATAGCACCTTCCTCAGAGGCATAAATTGAACTAGAGTAGTTTTAAATGAATCTTAGAGTTATCTTAAGGGAGAGTGTCTCTAATGGTGTATAGTTATAATATATTATCAAAAATTATAGAATATGTGAAGAATAAATTGTTTGAAATCCTCTACTTAAGCACAGTATAAGATAGAGGGTACCAACATGCCCAGTGGAATTTTACACTTATGGTAGGGGTTACCATTAACATTAATGCAGAATTTAAAAAGCTTTTCTTTTTTGGTGTATCAGTCATAGAGTGCATCTAGTTTGCTGACACATTTCTATCAACCAGGATTTTCTCTTAGTTGTCACTCTCAATCATTGTACCATAATTGATTTTCATAATGATGACGCCTCAAGAAGAGACAAGATCCTGAATTGATTTCTGAAATACAAATGAAAGATTGAATTATATAAAATATTTTCATTATTCATTTTTCTGAAAATAGTAATCCATATGGATCAGGAAAAGAAATAATTTGTTTGTTAATTGAAATATTGATCTAACCAAAACAGTACATTCTTTTTTTTCTAGTAAATTTATTTTTAACACACATTGCTTTATAAATCATATTGGGAGACAAAAATCAGAGTAAAAGGAAAAAAAAAAGCATGGGAGAGATTTAAAAAAAAACAAATCACTATTGATGAGAAAAATGAAAATTAAAACAACTCTGAGGTATGATCTCATACCTCTCAGATTGGCTAAGATGACAGGAAAAGATAATGATGAATGTTTGAAGGAATATGGGAAAACTGGGACACAAATGTGTTGTTGATGGTGTTGTTAAATGATCCAACCATTCTGGAGAGCAATCTGGAACTATGCTCAAAGGGCTATAAATTGTTCATACCCTTTGACTTTGCAGTGCCATTACTGGATCTGTGTCCCAAGGAAATCACAAAGGAGGTGAAAAGGACCCACATATGCAAAAATGTTTATAGCAGCTCTTTTAGTGGTAACAAAGACTTGGAAAAGGAGAGGATGTCCATCAATTGGGGAATGGCTGAACAACCTGTGCTACACAAAGGTAGAAAAATTATTGTTCTATAAAAAATGATGAACAAGCTGATTTTAAAAAGACGTGGAAAGATTTATATGAATTGATGTTGAGTGAAACAAGCAGGACAGGAATATATTGTACACAATAACAGCAGGAATGTGCAATGATCAACTATGAAATTCTTGGTTCTTCTCAGTAGTTCAATGATCCAAAGGAATCCCAATAACTTTCGACAGAAAATGTCACATACAACAAGAAAAAGAACTAAGGAGACTGAGTGTAAATCAACACATGCTATATTCACTACTTTTTTTGTCTTTTTTTCTGTTTATTTTTAATGTACATTGTTTTATGTTGGGAAAGAAAAATCAGAGCAAATGGGGAAAACCATGGGAGAGATAAAAACAAAAAAAAAACAGAAAAAAGAATCCTATGTTATTTCTTTGGGATGTAGACCCTGCTGGGTCAAAGAGTATGTTCAATTTTATAGCCCTTTGAGCATAGTTCCAGATTGTTCTCCAGAATGGTTGCATTATTTCACGACTCCACCAAGAATGCATTAGTATCCCAGTTTTCCCACATTCCCTCTAAATTTTTCATTTTCTTTTCCAGTCATCTTATCCAATATGAAAATTTAAAATGGTAGTTCAGAGTAGTTTTAATTTTCATTTCCCTAATCAATATTGATTTAGAGCATTTTTTCATATACCTATAGATGGCTTTAATTTTTGCATCTGAAAATTGTTCATATCCTTTGACCATTTATTATTTGGGGAATGACATGTATTCTTATAAATTTGACATAGTTCTTCATCTATTTTAGAAATAAGACCTTTATTAGAAATACTGGGTGTAAAGATTTTTCCCCAGCTTTATACTTCCCTTTAATCTTGTTTCTGTTGATTTTGTTTCTGCAAATAATAATAATAATAATAATAACTTAATGTAATCAAAGTTTCATAATATTCTCTAGTTTTTCTTTGGTCATAATTTTCTTTGGTCATAAATTTCTCCCTTCTTCAAAAATCTGAAAGGTAAATTATCCCTTGCTCTCTTCATTTGTATGTTATTGTCTTTTATATCCAAATCATGTACCCATTTTGACCTAATTTTGGTATGGGTTATGAGAAGTACATCTATTCCGAGTTTCTGGAATATTATTTTCCAGTTTTCCCAGCAATTTTTGTCATATACTGAGTTCTTATTTTAGAAGCTAGAATTTGTGGTAATCAAATACTAGATTACCATAGGCCTTGATTATTGTGTTGTGTGTATCTAATCTATTCCACTGATACACCACTTTATTTCTTTGCCAGTACTAAATTGTTTTGATGAATGCTGCTTTATAATATAGTTTTTGGTTTGGCATTGCTAAGCCAGCATCCTTTGAATTTTTTACATTAATTTCCTTGATATTCTTGACCTTTTGTTCTTCCAGATGAATTTTGCTATTTTTTCTAGTTCTATAAAATAATTTTTGGCAGTTTGATTGGAATGGCACTGAACAAGTTGATGAATTCAGACAGAATTATCATTTTTATTATTTTAGCTCAGCCTACTCATGAGCAATTGATATTTTCCCTATTGTTTAAATCTGACTTTATCTGTGTGAGAATTGTTTTGTAATTATGTTCATATAGTTCTTGGGTTTGTCTTGGCAGGTAGACTGCCAAGTATTTTATTTAGTCTACAGTAATTTACAACACATTTTTCCATTAAATAAGTATTTATTAGATACCTCTCACTTGCAAGATATTAGTAATAAAAAGGAAAAAAAATTGAGACAGAATTCCCTGCCCTTAAGGAACTTACATTCTATACATTCTCTGAATTACATTTCTCATGTAGAATAATAGTTCCAAGACCAGTCTTAGAGATAGTGACCCACAGATTATAAATTCTCTTATTTAGTGTAATAGTTTTCTTTACTAATTATAGGGTCATAAATGTATTTTAGAAGGGTGTTGGGAGATATCCAGTTTAATTCCTTCATTTTACAATGGAGAACACTGAAGTCCAGAAAGAAAACAACTTACTTGAAGTCTCAGGCACAGTAAATTCCAGAGACAGGATTTGAACCAGCTTTTGATTTCAAATTCAATGTGAATGGATGGTGACTGCTATTAATAGCTGTGTTAGAAAATATATGATGTTGAATTTTTTAAGTCCTGTAAATATTTCCTGATTAATAGTGCTCTACGTCTCAAAAATGGGGAATTGTACTTTCAAACATCTAGTGATCTGTGAAAGCTATGCCTCATGGAATTGGGGGCATGAAATTATATCTTAATTTATCTAAAAAGCACCGCACAAATATATGGCCATTCTACTTGTCAAGGATTAGTGAGAGAGAGACAGACAGACAGACAGACACAGACAGACACAGAGAGAGAGAGACAGAGAGAGAGAGAGAAAGAGATACAAGAGAGCTGGAGACAGGGAAGGAGATAAATAGACAGAGGATAGATGACAGAAAATAGATAAATGCATGTCTAGATGATAGAGATAATAGAGATACATAAATAAATGATAAATAATAAAAAGAGATGATGGATAGATGATAGACAAGTAAAAGATAGAAAGATGTTGAGAGAGATAGAGGAAAAATACATGGAAAAATATTGAATAAACATTTAAAAATTGTTGGTTTTCAGTCATGAATGAGCCTTTGTGAACCCATTTGGGGT
Organism: Myrmecobius fasciatus; assembly: GCA_023553655.1. NCBI lineage: Eukaryota > Metazoa > Chordata > Mammalia > Dasyuromorphia > Myrmecobiidae > Myrmecobius > Myrmecobius fasciatus. The sequence goes on from JAJPUD010001050.1 coordinate 494,191, forward strand.
TTTCTTGCCAAAGATACTGGAGTAGTTTGCCATTTCTTTCTCCACATTTTACAGATGAGGAAACAGAGACAAACAAGGTTAAATGACACTCAGAATCACACAGCAAGTAAATGTCTGAGGCCAGATTTGAACTCAGGAGACTCATCTTTTTTACTCCAAGATGGGCATTCTGTCCACTGTGCCACTTAATTGCCCATTTATTGATTACTACTACAAATATAAATAACAAAGACAGTCCCTCACTTCAAAGAGCTTACATTCTAATGAAGGAAGATCACACACAAAGGGAACCTATAAAGTCAAGAAGGGGCTAGAACAACATGGTTTACAGATGACCAAGAAATAAGATGGAAACTTAAATCTAGGCCAGATAAGGTTAGAGGAATCCAGAGTGATTTTAGGAATGCAATCCATATTTTGGTGATAGCCAGGAAATGAAGTGAGGAACTGGACTTGAGTAACATGAGGTGAAAGCTCACTTGTCAAAGCCCAGGATATTTTAAGAGGTAGAAAAAATGTTTCCAATGGGGAGGAAATGGAGGTGTGCAATTGATCATGAAAGGAACTAGAAGGAAAAACTGATGCAATAGTATAGTAGAATCATTACTCTAGGGCAGAGCTTCTTAAACTTTTTCCATTAATGACTCATTTTCTCATGATAAATTTTTATGGGTATATAAAATATTATGCAAATCAGATATTTACTAATAATTATAATTTTGCAAACCCCACATTGCTATGCTACCCTGTGCAAAGTTACAACATATAGTTTAAACTTTGCGTCATGTATAGCTATGATGGTAATCTGAATTGAGAAGGTCTGAGTTCAAATCCTGGCTTTACTACTGTTTCTGATGTTGCTCAGTCATTTATATTCTCTGTGCCTTAGTTGCTTCTTCAGTAAAATGAGAGACTTGAACTAGATGATGACTAAGATGCCTTCCAGAAGTCTAATTCTGGAGTACATTTGATCCTTCTGCTGTTGGGCCTGTAGCATTTATTACTGATTCAACTTCATCTAGTTAAACAGGTAAGTTTTAAATATAGGTCAAGAAGATGACAGCCTGGAGACCTTGTCAATGCCAGCATCACCTGCCAGACTGCACTGATGAATGCATAATAATAATAATAATAATAAAATTTTAGAAGATATGTGGCTTATTTAGGCAATTAAAAAATAAACAAACCTCGTGTTTTATTCATTGCATAATAAAGACTATTGTATTATTCATCATTTCATCTGTGTGACAAGAGGAATAAAACTCACATAATTAGTTTAGAGTGATGGGAATACAATATGTGACTTTCAGTAACTTATGACAGACTTTCTATAACTCATTCAAAAACCAACCCCTGTAGATTATTCAATTAGTTTTTGAAGGACAAGATTCATGAGAGTGCCCAAATCCTTTGCAATCGTGCTCCTTAATCTTGGAGGGTAACCCAGCCAACTAGGATTCCTTACTTTTGTTTCCAGCATAATCTAAGTGAATCAAAGCATCAAGTTTATGTCCTTGAATCCCTCCATCGGAATTTAGAGTAGCCTAACTCATGAGGGAGAAAGCCAACCAGAAACTATGTGTCTCAGGCTTTTCATTCATCTCAGTATTAATGCATTCATCTGGTACTAAAAGTGTCTTAAGAAGAGAATAAATTATTTGAATATGGCCAGAAGACTCCAAATACTTTGCAAGAATAGGTTCTATTAGAGAACTGAATTAAGTGTCTTCAGATTATGGCAGTAAATATTATATTTGTGCTGAAGATGTAGATTCAATTCAACAAAGATATAAATCCTGGAGTGAGGAAAAATGTTTAATCAGAGTTAAAAATATATTTAAGAAATCCTAAAGGCCAGAAATTTGATGAAACAGCTAATGATAGAAGCTGACCTGTTGCAGACATCCTAACTTTTTTAAGCCCATAATTGATGACTTTTGTCATTACATCACAATTCAGTTATCTCCTTTCCCCTTCCAAATTGAACTCTCTCTTGTTATAAAGAAAAAAAGTAAAATACCCAATATTATTTCATCAAATTGTGTAATATTTAGTACTAGTTGTCCCCTGTCTTTGTTCCATAAATGAAGAATTGTATTCCATTACTTGTTATCAGGGGCCATCCCTCAATTCCATTACTCAGAATTTGATTTTCTTAAGTGTTCTGTTATTCTATATTGTTTTCATTGTGTATTTTGTTCTTGTTTTATTTATTTTGTTCTATATCAGTTCATATGTCACATTATTTTGAATTTTCACATTCATAATTTCTTAGTATCTTAACATTCTATTTTGACATTAATTTGTCATATTAGTCCTTCTTTTCTAATCCTTTATTATACACACAGATTGGATTGTTATAGGGCTGAGCTAAGGATTGTTCCCATTACAAAATAGTATCATACTACTATGCACTGCTGTGTTTGCTCTTTCAAAGACTGATTAAGGATGAGATCTTGGGTGGATTTACAAGAACCTCAAGTTGCAAAAACAGACCTGTTCCTCTCCCTTTCTGCATTTGGTGCACATCAGGGAATGCTTCATTCTGTGAAACATAAGAATGTCTCAGTGTTAGATAACAAAAGAGTTTGTTGCTTGTCTCAGTAAGACCAGTTCTAGGTTACAAGCATGGCCTGATTTTGCAATTTTTCACTTTAGTTAGGAAGCTGATTTTTTTATACCAGTATGGTATTTTATTTTTCTTCATGATATTGTAGCAAAGGATACATATTAATTTTATTTACGATTTGCATACAAAGGCATGCTGGAGTCAGCTTCAGTCAGCTTGTGAGACTCCATTGTTATAATTTTATACTAAGGTGAGCATTTACACCTCAGAAATTAGTAGTCATTATAAATCAGGACTTGATTTATTCTTCTATTGTTTGTCTAGACTTGAGAGTGTTAATAATGCTGACATAACTTAAATATGTCTGTGAATATTTTTTCTCAAGAACTCAATTGTTAAATATTTACTATAACATGTCTATTTGCATCACAATAAATATTTAATTCCCATTAATTTTATCTTTCAATGATAGAACTCTGGCCTGGAGTCAGAAAGACCTGTATTCAAATCTGACTTCAGACATTTACTAACTGTGTGACTGTGCAAGTCATGTAATCATGTTTGCCTCAGTTTCTTCACCTGTCAAATGAGCTGCAGAAGGAAATGGCTAACCACTCCATTATTTCTGCCAATAAAATCTCAAATAGAGTCACGAAGAATTGGACACACTTCTTTTAACTACAAGGTTAGTCAAAGGAAAAGGAAGTTTTCAGATTTAGCAACTAGTTAGCACAATTTACTAAGGCAGAGAAGGGTTGTGATTTTCTTTGAAGGAGGAATTATCTATATTGTCAACATTATTCATCCATTCAACATTTAATAAATATTTGTTACATGTGTACTATGTGCCTGTTACTTTGATAGGAACTACAAACAAAAAGAAAAAGACAGTCATTGCTACAAAGAATTTATTCTTTACCTATGAAGACACCACAAATCCACTTCAATTCTCCTCCATTAGAATATAAGCTCCTTAAAAAAGTATTTCTTTTTTTAACTGCTTAGCACAATGCTTTATAAGTAGTAAGTGCTTAATAAATGTATTTAAAATTCATTCCTTCAATTAAGTTTGCTAACAATGCAAACAAGCATTTGCTATGTCTATTGAGTGTCTATACCATATTAGATGCTAGTGAAAAAATGTAAAAAAGAAAATAGCTCCTGTTTTCAATGACCTTATGTTCTACTTTGAATGGAAATTTTTTTGAATGGAAAACTGGGAACAAAATAAAATTTAGTAAGCCTATTTATGTGTCAGGATATATCCATGTTATATTAGGAACTTCTAGGGGTAGATGAATACTAGTATATTATAAAATGGAAAATAATCATTCTGGAATAAATTCAGAAAATGAAGGGAATTAATTTTCCCATTGCTTTTAATTGATTACTTGATTTTCTGTAACCCATTCAGTTTGAAACAGTTTTCAGGTAACTGTTAGGCTTTTTCAGGTGCTTCTGTTGATAAGGAAGGAATAAAACTATGATAAGTATCATGTATGCAAGCAGTTAGATGGTATAATATAGAGTATCAGGCCTGGAATCAGGAAGACTCATCTTACTGAGTTAAAATTTGGACTCAGGCACTTATCAGCTATATGACTCCAGGCAAGTCACTTTAACCTGTTTGCTTCAGTTTCCACATCTGTAAAATGTGTTGGAGAAGGAAATAACAACCGCCTGCAGTGTCTTTATTGAGAAAATTGCAAATAGGATCAAGAAGAATCAGATATAACTAAAAATGTCTAAACAACATGATCTTGTATGTTAAGCTCAAACTTTCCGTATGCAGGCTTTCATGAGTGGGGATGGATGTGGAATTCTAATATAAAAATCAGCAATGTAGGGGAGAAATTGCACTGAGATTCACAATACCATTTAAGATGGCAATTTTATAGCTTACCTTTGACAAATTAAAAGGCTACCCTGAAAGTTAAATATATACAAGGTCAAAGTCAACTATTGAACAGTTTACAAGACTTTACAAAGGAAACAGGGGCATTTGAATGGAGGGCTGTTGGAGTCATTAGTAGCCTTGGGCATTTCATTTGGACTTCTGCATATTTCCCTCTAGGTTGCATTAATATTTGAACAAGGTACTTGAAAAAAAAAACAGATGGATTGGAGCTATAGAAAGGCAATATGTAAAAGCTACCTAGAATTGTCTTCTAGAAAATCAGTAGAATGTGGCTGAACTATTTGGTTAAAAGTATGTTCTTCTCTGTGGACAATGAGATGATTCAGGCCAATTCCAATAAACTTGTGATGTAGAGAGCCATCTGCTTCCAGAGAGAGGATAGTAGGGACTGAATGTGGATCACAACATAGCATTTTCACCTTTTTATTGTTGTTTGCTTGCTTCTATCTTATTCCTTTTGTTTCCTTTTTAAGCTGATTTGTCTTGTATAACATGAAAAATGTGGAAATATGTTTAAAAGAATTGCACATGTTTAACATATATTGGATTACTTGCTGTCTAGGGGAGGGGGGGAGAAAGGAGGGAGAAAATTTTAGAATACAAGATTTTGCAAGGGTGAATGTTAAAAACTGTCTTTGCATATATTATGAAAATGAAAAGTTATTTTTTAAAGTATGTTCTTGCAAAAAAATAAAAAGGGGGCAGCTAGGTGGTGCAGTGGATAGAGCACCAGCCCTGAAGTCAGGAGGACCTGAGTTCAAATCTGGTCTCAGACACATAACATTCCCTAGCTGTATGACCCTGGGCAAGTCACTTAACCCCAATTGCCTCAGCAAAAAGCAAAATAAATAAATAATAAATAAATAAAGTATGTTCTTGTTACTTTTCAACAGAAAGAAATAATTCCCTGTACATCTTCCGAGTAAGATGATGCACATCTACAAAAAATTAAAACTCTTGATCTCTACATTTTAGCCTAACCTTTCTTTTTTTTTCTGTTCTTCATTTTGGTGCTTTTTACTACTGAGAGAAATATAATCCCAAGATTCCAGCTTTATTTATATTTTATTAATTTATTCTGAATAATCACTTTGATACTAAAGGTTTATTTTCCATTTCCCTTATTGAAGCTTGATTATAATTTTTATACATAGAAGATATTTAAATTCAGTGTTATTGATTCTGAATTGAAAGAGGCAGCTGAGGCAGCTTGGTATAGTTGGGCAAGCATTGAGTGTGGAGCATTGGACACATTGGATTTGAATCCAGAATCCAGCTCTAAGTAGTCATGAATTACTGAGGAAGTTACTTTGAGTAAGGAGGGAAGGAAGGAAAGAAGGAAGGAAGGAAGGAAAGAAAGAAGGAAGGA
>JAJPUD010001051.1:0-45281 GCA_023553655.1 Myrmecobius fasciatus
GAAATTAAAAATAAATGCACAGAGTAAAGTCAGGAAAAGATAGGGACTGTGAGTAGTAGAGTTATGTTGAGTACTTGCTATAAAAGTTTTAAACAGGAAGTGGGCAGCAATGGGATGAGAGGACCTAGGTTCAATTCCTTATTCTACAATTACACCTTCTAGATCCAAGTCTATGCTCCCATGACCCCAAGTCACTTAACCTCTTTTTAGACCATGGATCCTCATCTGTTAAATAAAGGATTGAACTAGATAGCCTCTGAAGTCCCTTTCAACTCTTCAAAAATGTTCCTAAACAGGAATGAACTAGGTTATAGGTGACATTTAATGAAAAGCTAAGTTAATTCAGTAGGCTCTAAAGGTTTCTGATTAGTAAAGTAATATCCATTATATGTAAACTTAGGAAGCAATGAAAGAAATGAGGATGTCACTTCAATAGTTCAGGGGAAAAATAATTATAATGGGAACTCTGGTAGTGGTAATGGAAAGGATACTGGTTTCAGTAGAAACTGGTGAGAAGAGAAGAGGAGGAGTATTTTTAAAGCACAAATACTAATGCATTTAAATGGCAGATTAAAATGTGGGTGGATGAGAGAAAATGTGGGTGGATGAGAGTTCTCAAAGATTAAGGAATATAACTCACCAATAATATCTGCAAGTATCATTTTATATTTTGATGTTTGGAAATAGTTATTTAGAGCTATAAGATACTTTTTTATTGCCTAGACTTCAATTTCTTCAACCATATTAGCTCTATTTTGCCCATAAAAACATTCTCTTTTGACAGACAAAAGCAAAATAGGAATTTTACTTTATATTTGTTCTTCCTTAAGATTATATCCAGCTATTTTTTCTTTATACTGTCAAAGAAGAGTATATCTTTAGGACTTACTTTTAAGCAAAGAGTCCACAGCTCCTGCCACTGTGTACATGCCCTGAAAAATACCCTGTTATCATCAGTGCCTTCCTTCAAGGCTCCTATGTCACCTCTAATGAGAAGGCTTTACTGATCCCTGCATATATTTGTTGAAAGAAATGAATAAAATAGCTCAATAGTTGGAGAGCTAGATTTGGAATCAGGAAGACCCAATTCAAACACTACTTAAACATATATTTGCTATATAATCCTGGTAAAGACATTTCACCTCTCAGTAAAAATCTCCTTATCTGTTAAAGGGCAGAACCAAAAGAGTAGAATGGTAAGAAGGGGAGAAGCTTCTTTCCAGAAAACTTCTTTTCTTCCTTATCCAAACAACAGCAATCATTTATATAATGTCTATTATGCGCTAGAAAATGTGCTAAGCACTTTACAAAATATTATCTCAGTTGATTCTCACAACAGCCCTGACAATTAGGTGCTATTATTATCCCCATTTTAGAGATGAAGAAATGAAAATAGAGGTTAAGTGAATTGCTTGGAGTTACATAGCTAGTATATCTAAACTCTAGATTGATTCCTGACTCCATTCCCAGTATTCCATCTGCTGTGCCACCCAAATGCATCCTTATAAGAAAATCCAGAATAAATCTTATGAGTCATTTAGTCTATCCTATATCTCAGTATTAAGAGACAGTAGAGTTTTGTGAAGCTGTGGACTAGATTGAACTAGGAACTAGATTGTGCATGGAGCACTCAGCACCGAAGGAGAGCACTGCATTAGAGCAAGAAGAAGTCCAAGATCTATATTGGGGTACCATCAGACTTACAGTAGGGCACTGCCGTAGGGACAGGTTCAAACTGACAACTTTATGGCCCACTTCCCAGGTTTAGGGCACAAATCCTGAGCAGACTTCGAGGGAAGACTTGTGCAGTAGAATGGTGTTCTTAGGTGGGGAGGTCCTGTGGAATGTACTAAAAGAGAAAAAAGTTAAAGAGCAAGAAGCACCAGTGGTGCAACTCAGAATCCAGGTGTACAGCAGGATCTCATTTCCAGCAACTAGCCCAGCCTGCAGAAAAAAAGGCAGGAGAAGAACCCCAGACCAAAAGAAAAACTATGATTCTGCTAGTCTGATGCAACAGTTTTCTTGATGGTTTACAGGATTGAATCCAGCAGCACTCTGTCCTGGATCAGAACCCCCTGGAGGCAAAGTTTGCAAATTCTCAGCCAATCCCTGAAGTAACAGCAACAAGTGTGGAGACCCTGGACTTAACATCTAAAGTCTCTAAACTCTTAAGTCAGGAAGTAGGCTGAAAGAATGAACAAACAACAGAAATAGAATCTTAATATAAAGAAGCATCATGGTAACAAAAAAGCTGAAGATACAAACCCAGAAGAAGAGAATGACTCCAAAACATCTATAAGAGAAAAACACAGCTGGGGCACAACTGAGCTAGAATTCCTGAAAAAGACGTAACAGGAGGTAAATGTTTTTATGAATGAAATGAGAGAGTTGGAGGAATAAAAAATGAAAATTATGGAATAATATGGAAGAAGGAAATTAACATCTTGGCACAAAAGATACAAAAATCTTGCCCAAGCACCAAACTCTCTGAAATCTAGAACAGATCATATGGAAGCTAATGTCTCCATGAGGCAATAAGTTAAAAGACCAAAAATATAGATGGAAAACAGATCAAGAAGAAAAAAAAAATTTAAACCACTGTATCATCTGAATGGCATGACTAAAAAAATTATCTGCATATCCTATTTCCAGAAATAACCGACCAGATCCCTAAAAACCAGAAGACAAAGTGCAAATAGAAAGAATTTATTTGTCACCTCTTAAAAGAAACTGTCAAATGCAAACTCCCTGGAATTTCACAGCTAAAATCCAAAGATTCTAAGACAAAGAAAAAATACGACAGACAGAAAGAATTCAAGTACCAAGGAGCAACATACATCATCACAAATTATTTGGCAGCCACCACTATGAAGAAACAGAAAACTTGGAATAAAATATTCCAAAGGCAAAGAATATGGGCTTACAGTTAAGAATAGCTTGCCCAGCAAAACTGAGGATATATTAAAGGAGGGATTAGTCCTAAGCAAAACAAACTCATTAAAAAATACTTATAAAATCCATTTTGAGTTGGTAAAGAATGGGAATCTGAAGGGTGGAAGGAGATTCATAAAACAAAGAAGAGTTAAACAAGGTGTGTGTGTGTGTGTGTGTGTGTGTGTGTGCGTGCGTGCGTGTGTGTGAGTGAGAGACAGAGAGAGAGAGAATACTAACGTGATGAACTCTTAAAAGCAAAATGATAAACTGATGCCAGAGGTCTATCTACAGGACTAATCTCCTATATAGAAGTAAGTAAAAGACTTGAAATGTAGAATGAGAAAAATATTTTTGTGGATCACTATGGAAATATTTTTATTGATTATGCATGTTTGTAATGAGTTTTGTTTTTCTTGGGTTCTCAGTTTAAGGAGGGGTTGCGATGGGATTAATTTTTTTTTCTCATCTATAAAATGGACAAAATCATATCTATTTTAAGGGGCTACAGCAAGGAATAAATGATATAGATTATATAATGTTCTTTTGTATACCTTAAAAGCATTATAATATGAAGGGAAGAAAGAGGTTCAACATGTAGAATTATTTTTAAAAAGGTACAATTTCATTTCTGAAACATATTTATGTAATACAAAGTAGCTCAACTCATTGTGATAAAGAAAGGTATTTAAAGAAATCACTTCTTAGTCTTAACTTCTTCAGAAAAATTAAGCAGCTGGACTATATTCCTTTAAGGTTCTTTTTAATTCTAAAATCCTGTGAGTCCTAAAGAATTAATATTATTACCTATGTACATTTAAAACAACAACACCACACTCTTAAGTGCTAATCCTCAAAAATCATAATTGTTAACAATTCTATATTATTATGCTAGGATTAGTTTTTCTTGATATGTGCACTGTTCTTGCCTCAACATCTATGCTTATCATTCAAAATTAAAACTGCTCTATACTGACAAGAGTGCCTCTTAAAAGCTAAAAGGATACCCCAAAATAGTTCCTTCTGTCCATGAAAAGCCTGAGTTATACTGCCACAAGGCCTATGGGAAAAGTTTTAGTGAGAAACTTATAGTGTTCAAGATTAGAAATCATCATTGCATGAATTGTTTCCGTGAAAATAAAAATAAAAAATTGGACACAAACACCTGACCACCTACCAAGTCAATAAGCATTTATTACCACTTGTTTTAAGCTCTCTGAGGATAAGCTGTCAGAATAGATAGGCAGGACAGTTTCATCTAACCACTTACCATTTCTCTTATAGATGGTTTCTTGTGGCTATACAGGTCAAAGTAGTAATGGCCACTTTTGCACAGGGTGTATTAAATGACCTCCCTCCCCCCCATTTCCATTGTCTCATATGAAATGATTTCTAGACCCTTTCATTTCCAACAGTCTCATCTGAATACTCTCAATTTTATTAAAGACCCTAAAAAAAGTGGTATCCGAAACTCAACACAACATTACAGATAAAGCCAAAGGTTCACAGTTTATAGTGGAATTCTTCCTATTATGATACAGATACGATATTTCCATCAATGTAACCTAAGATTAGGTTACATTGAAATGTGGGGGATTAAACACAATTGATTCAGACCACCTCTAGCTCCAGGTCACCTGTAATGAAAGGATGGGCTACAGGGGCATGTTGAAAACCTTTGTTTTTCTTTCTACTTCCCATTTATATAATTACAGTTATTTGGCATCAAATTTTAAATTTCTTTAGATACAGTATAGAGTTAATAGACCCTAAAGGGAAAAGCAAATCTCTAGAGGATGTCACCCCCAACATATATAACTAACAACTTGGCAAACTGAATATTCCAATCCTCAATTGAAATGAACAATTAAATGTTCTGCTTTTTACTAATATTTATAAACAGGTAGGAATGGAAAAAAAAATCTCAAAAGGTATGAACCCCACAGTTGTGGAATACTTTCTTGATGAATTTTGTTGGTATTTTTACTATGAGTGTACTAAATGTAATTACATAGTAGGCCAAAAATCACTTGGGAACAAAATACAAATTAAAAACAAAACAACAACAACAACAACAAAAAACAAACAAAAAAACCCTTTGTATAATCATTTATTTAACTGAAAGATAGGGATTGTTCTAAAAAGTCATTCTAGCATATCAGCTATATTCAGTAAGAGAGAGGGGTGTGTGTGTGTGTGTGTGTGTGTGTGTGTGTGTGTGTGTGTGATAAAACATTCTATGAAATTTAAATGTTTACAGTTGTGAAATAAAGGTATATCAAAATATAATGCAAAAGTACCTATTTCTTTAACTGTAGTATGATTTCACAATTGTACTAAGGTACTTTCTCCCGGTATAAACATAATACAACATAATAATAATATGCTATTAAATGGTAAAAATAAACAAGGGTAACTTTAAATTCATTTTATTATAATTCACATGGATGATGTGGCACAACATAAACTTGATATAGCTTTAGCTTGATAAATAGGATTAAACTTCAAACTTGGGAGAAAAAGTTGCCTCAATTTATCTAAAATTATATTTTTTCTGCCCTTTACTAAATTGTTATGATTTGTTGTAATATTTAGATTTGGTATACTAGATTACCAGATCTAAAATTATTATTTCCTAAATAACTTAGATTCCAGGAATTTTCATTAAAAAAATGAAGAAAAAAAAACACAAAACCCTCTAATTATAAGAGAATTCCCACTGGATTAACAGATTCAACTGTATAAAATGTCAAGCAATCTTTTAAGACAAGTATTTTTTTTAAAGGCATAAATCTGCCTTTTTCTTTTGATAAAATTATAAAACAAATGATTTTTCATCCATTTGAAAATAAGTCACCTTTAAGACTATGAAAACCTAAGGTACAGTTCAATATAATGATTCATAGTTTCTCTAATAGAAAGATTCAGCAGTTCTCAATCGAGACCTTTATTCCTTCTCTGAATAAATGATGCCTGAAATTTTTATTCTTGTTCTAATGGAATTTCAATGGCCTTCACTGCAAATCTACTGGAAATTTTTGCATATTAAGTGGAAAAAATTAAATGATGTTAACCACATTTTAATGTGATTAAGGCTGACAGGGTCATTATTTCTGCTAATCACTCAGTTTTAAAAGCTCAAACAAAACTTTGTAACAGACAGGATTTTAAATTTTCTGTATATCTATTGAGAATTTTAAAAAATATAATAGAAAAAAGGGGAAAAAAAGTACACCTCACTTTATTCCAAGACAAAAAACCATCTAGTATTTCCTACAATTTGCAGCTGGATTCCATTACACTTAATCTGGTAATGTAAAAACAAAAATGCAAAACAATCTTAAATTGCACATGCTTCTCTATTTGCTTTCTTCTAAAAGACTATGAGGTTAAGAGAATGCACTATTTGGAATTTCAAATTCTGTGTTTTCCATTTGCTACTAAATGGAAACAAGTATGATTTCTGCTTTAGATCTGTATAACAAACTCAAAGGAGAAGCATTGATTTCATGTGCAATTGCTCCCTGATTTCAATATTCAGTTTTTACATGAATATGTATTGACAGATTATGAAAATTCCAAAGATGCCAATGTAAACTTAAAAATTGGACTAAGAATTCTAATAAAGAAATGCAATATGATCAAGCATGGTCACAATGTCCTTTTTCAGAAGTATATATCTCATGAGTGATACTAATTTCTGTCAATACAGTGGAAGAAATTCAAATGCTTATCAGGATTAAAAATGCAAATATTTGATTTACTATGTTACATAATACCATGCAGCAATTTGCTTCTTCAGCCAGTACCAATAGATAAGATTAAAATGATTATTCAAGATCATGTGTAGGTGGATATTCTTTGGTTATTCTGAAAAACTACTGCATTCATGAAAAGGTATGTACTTAGCCAAGAAGGCTTAATCAGTCTCTTCTTAAAAGCTATTTTCTAAGAATATCAATATTTTCCATAAAGATAAAACAGACGATTAAGTTAGGCATATAAACAATATACCTATTTAACAATGAATTAAATAAAAAATACTTCACAATCTCATTTAGTTGGCTGTCACCTGCTTAATCAATACTGCTTAGTTAAAAATTATCTTTACCTTCAAGCTATTATAGGGATAATTTATAAAAGTGACTTAGGGTTCTAACTCATCTTTGTGTGTAAAGAGTGATGACTATTCTTAATCTAGCAGTTATAGCCTTTACAAAGACAAAATAAATGATTCTAAAGGATAATAAGCAAAAGATTTTTTAAAACAAACACACACCTGAAGTTCAGACAGTAATTCATAGTGATTCACCTCAATCTAATAAAGTTTAACCATGCTCAATGACTAAAAACAAAAGACTTCTTGCATGATGATGCTACATAAATACTTTGAGCATTGTAGTTTTTTTAAGCTGTATGAAACTATGATCTTTCCAAACAATAGTCAAACTAACAATTATAAAACTCAAGCTACAGGTGCAGTACCTTCATCCAAAAACTGGCATCTTTTTTTCATGGCAAATTACTGTACTGCATACAAATAGACATATTCTGTGAGCTGCAGGATCACAATCTAAGGAGCTAACAAAAGCACAACACCTGCCTATAAACCAATCCATTGAAATGTAATTTAGTGCTAAGGTTTGAGGAATTACTATTCAGCTTTCATATTCTAAGTGATAACCAGAGTACTTCTGAGTATATACTTCAGTCTGAACACCTTTTATGAAGAGAAAAAGATAAGAGCTTGTAGTAAATCCCAAGTGTCAAAGAAAAAGTTATCCATTAATACTACATTGTAACCAAAATCTTTTATATACTTAAAGAAATAAATATTGGATTTTGTTTTAGTGTGATGGCATGCACCGATGCATCAACTAATAACTCTCTGGATTTTTTTTTTTTTGCTCATCTAAAAAGAGTCCCTGCTGAATGTTCTAATGCATCTTATTGTGAATCTCCAGCAAATAAAACTCAACGTATGAGCTCATGATGTGCTTTGCTGCTGGAAAGTCACAGACTCTGTGGGAAGCTTTTTATCTTCCCAGCAGCCAGTTCTCTGAGAACATCAGTGCAGCTACTGTAGTTACCTGTAGATTACTTGTATTTTCTCACATCTGTGTCCAGCAATCTAAGCCATGATGATAAAGGGTCATTAGGTTTTGAGTGAGGAAGGGGATGGACTAGACAATTTGCTCTGATAAGCTCCTTGTTGTGAGCTCCAGTTTAGAATGTGAAATGCTGGGTAGGTATACTTTTACACAGGCAGTGAGAAGATTATTTTTTTTCCATACTACCAATTAAAAATGATGCTGTTGTTACCTCAAATTATCCTACTAACACACATTTTAGTTTTTAGTTTTACAATTAAAAATATTTAAGTGAAATAATTTTCTGCCAACAAAATGGACATCAATGCTCTATTAGCCACAAAGAATCCAAGTACAATTACTAAGATAACTGCTGTTTGGAGCACAGCAAAGCAATTTCCCACAGTGGGACTTACAGTTCAATTTACCAGTTGGGCAAATATTTTGTGCTCTGTAGTGGCCTCGAGAGTTAAAAGCTATAGGTAACATTGGATCAGTGTCATAGTTGGACAAAAGTTTCTTCAACCCAAATAGGTTATTTAGATTTAAAAATTTCAAAAAATGATTAAGCCTTTTCATTACTGTGAGATGTTAAGTCTGAATGTCCCTCCCCTCCAAAATGGTATACAATTTCTAACTACATACAGTAGTTAATTTGTACATCTATTTTGTTCACAAAATCAGGTTATTACTTAATCACACTGTCCCCACTAATCAGCTGATAGAGTCTATTTTATTTCTTGATTGGATTACAAAATGATTAAAACTAATTACTTCATCTGAAATGGTCTAGTAACAAGCAAGAGAGCAAGCTATAAACTATAAATGGAAGCAGAATGGAAAATACATCTTAGTATACTTTCCCACCAGGTAAACCATAAAGCTGGGTTTTACCAAAAGATATATTGCTTAACTCGTGAAAAACAGAAGGACAAAGAGAGCATACAATGTTTTACTTTTTTCTTTAGAACAGCAGGTCCCTCCTAATCCCTTTACCATTACTCCTATTAAAAATATTCACCTAAGCAATATGAGAAAATTAGGAGGGATCAGCAACCAAAACACTATATATATCTATATCTATATCTATATCCCTCCCTTGAAAAGGAAGAGAGAAAGATAAATTTATATGAAAAAAGAAAATAGTTGAACATTAAAATATCACATAAGGATTTATACCCAAATGACATTCATCAGGAAGTTTTAAAATATTTTTATGTTGCTGAAGAAAGATCAAAAAGTTCATTCGGAAAGCTCTTTGGGTTCTTCAAAAACCCAAGAAAATAATGCTTTCTTAAAACACATTAAGACTATAATAAATATTTCTTTGAAAGTCCTTCTGGCCTTGCTTTTAAATATGGGTCTCCTGAATGCAGTAATGACAAAAGAGATTGCTGTTATCATCTTACTTTCATTTCTTAAAGTCCAAATTTCTACAAAATAAAACATTTTGGTTAGTGGCATTAACATCCTAAGGCAATATGGGAACATGAATTTATAATAATTATTCATACACCAAGCAACTGTAAACCTAAATCATTTTTGAAGACCCGAATATGTCAAGAACTTTGACAATTATGACTAGAGCCAGGAAACTGTAGCAGTGCAGAATTTCTTATGAATTTCTCCAGTTACTTTTTATAAATGCTGTCTTAGATGACAGCTTAATGTGTACCACATGCAATATTTATTCTTCTTCAGTGTCAGACTGTCTAGCCATCCAAGGGAATACAAAGAATGTCACTTATTAGGATAAAAGCACAAGGAAGGTAATCAAGGACATATGTAACATCAGCCAATCATGCCCTATTTCAACATCCTATTCCATTCATAACAGTTCAACAATTATTTGCTTACTGATAACTTGCTTTCAGGCTGTTTGTGTTCCCCATAATGGTGGTTTGCATTTATTTTGCTCTTTAGAATTGGACACTTGCTGTGCCATGGATGTTTGTCAAAACTTTATATCTTATGTCAGAAATAGCTTAGCATATCAAATAATTTCTATTTGTCACGAACTACTAATATAACAATCCAGTAACCTCTTGTCAATAGGGCATCGAAATAACTAGGCATAAAACAGCTAATAACAATTAAATATTTTATAGCCAGCAAATGAAAATATTTTTCTATAAGTAATGTAAAAGAAAAAGCTTTAAAAGATTACTAGAAATTGTATTCATATGTCATTGTGTTATGCATTATGCATACTATCAATAATGCTCTTCCTTTTATTTCAATCCACCAGTAAAGTCTACTGTTGGACTGACAACATTTTACAACATAAATCTGATATGAGTGATTCAAGCTATCCAAAGGGAAAAAAAAAAGAATATATGGAATCACAAACAAATCTGTCACCCCAAAAAAGCTTAATTTAAAAAATGTGTGTTGCCATGAACCAATAGCTATGAAAGGTATAATTATGGACCTACTGACTTATTCAGAAAGCTCTTTAAATGAATATTACATATAATATACTTGCAAGCAGTGGAGTATGCAAGCCTTATTTAAAAAGGTTTAAATCCTTACTTAAAACTTTTGAAAGTATAGACTAAGAAAAATATTAGGACTTTACTTGGTCTTAACACTCACTAATATGATTTGTTTAAAGTTACTAAATTTCTCCAACTTCCAATTCTTCATCAGTAAAATAAGATAACTGCCCCAAACAAAATGGGATATCGCAGTTGTAGAATTCTATTATTTCAATTCCAAGTAAGACAAAAAGCAACCAAATTATCTAACGTAAATTTAATGTATTTTGGAATAACCTCATATAAAAGCAAATGAGTAATTAATAAAATAAACCATTTCTCTCAACAAGGTCCATCATTTCCTAGAATTTCCAGTAATTAACAATTAACCTTATTAATATATCATGTTAGGACTGGCAAAATGTTTCAAATGCATCTTGTAATAATAACTTAATGAGGACAAATAATATTAGAAAGTATTACCATTTAAAGTTGCATGGTAAGTAACTGAATCATGGCTGCTGATTTTGAAAGCAGGGGAGGGGGGAAGGGGGATTATGGAGATGGGGATGGGTTAGAGGCCAGGTAATTCATCTAGATAGAATTTAAGAAATAATGAGGAAGCCTAGTCTTGATTACTGACAAGAGAAACAGGATACAATTTCCCAAGAGCTTCTGTTCTCTGCTCAAATGCTTCAAAGACATTCTTAGCACCTACCTGTCAGTAAAGTTCTCTAATTGTGGAGTTAGGAATGGGGATATCATTATGTTTAAAAAAAAAAAAAAAGACCTTAAATTTCAAAATTAATTTGCAAGAACATAATAACTCAAGATGTAGGTAAAATGTTCAAGCAATCTTCAAACAATGATATCTTCTTATTCTCCTAGAAAATTATATGGTTCATAAAACTTACTTAATAATACTATGAGCCAAAACATAGAAATATCGAGTTAATACTAGATATTAAATAACTCTGGGTTTATACTATAGATATTCTTCCATTATATTTACACTATATATTTTCTTCCACTAGACTATAAAATCCATGAGAGCAAAGAGCTAATGTAAATCTTTATATTTTTTCATGAATTAATACTCTGCAAATGTTAAAGATTCAATAAAAGCACTGTGAATATGTTTAAAACATAAGGACGAAATAACAAAGTTGTGATCACTTGTTTGTCTTCAACAGAACTAACATACTGAATTAAAGCCATTAAGGGCAGGGACAATTTTGTCTTCATCTTTGTATTTACAGTACCTGCCAAAGTGCTTTGCACAGCAGTAATTTTTTGGGGAAATGGCTCACGTTATAGTTTTCCAACTACTGCTTAAATGAAAATAAAAAAAAGAAAATTTAGGGAAATGAACAAAATTAATAAGAATATATTTCTGAATCAGCTGTTTAGTCAGACCCCCTAACATAAAGATCCATTTAATGAAAACTCTCAAAATGAGAAAATATTATAGAACTCAACTGAGATGATTCCAACATAGTCTAGATAAACAAGGTATTGGAAGTTCCAAAATGGAAAATAATAAAAAGGTTTGACACTGATGCAAATTATTACTGTTTCCTAAAAAAGTTTAACCAGTATAAACCATCTGGCATTCAAGCAGCAATGGTATGTCATATAATTTTAAGAGCATTTGTCCTTCCAATTTCTCAAACTATCATCAAATTGTTTCCAAACTACCACAAGGGTTTCACATTTAAGTGCAAATCAATTTCCAAGAGATGGCCAGATAGTGGTTTATATACTTCATCATAGTACCCTCACTTCTCTCAGTTACCCTGTAATTGTACCTGAGCAACTATGTAAACACATGATCAAGATTCCTTGAAGAGCACAAATGTCAGACAGTTTGCAAACCACAACTGATGGCCATGTACATTTCAAGCTATACTGAAACCATCACAAAAATTTGTAGAAACAAATCCTACTTTACCTTTCATTTCAATATTAAGGTTATTTTCCAATTTAAAGCTATTCTTAGTTTATGTTACTATTCTTCTATTTGGTAGATTTTCAGATAATTGGCTGGAAATATTGGTCATTCAGTTAAATTTTAATGAAAATGTACAGTGATTGAAGAGAACAAAGTAATATCTGAAGAGATTGTTTAACTTACAAAGTTAGTATGTCATTTAAGACAGTTCTTTTCATTAAGTAGTAGAAAAGTAAATATTTATTTTGTAAAGCTATTAGATGATTAAACATACTAAGAAAAATTTCTACCTTTCAGCAAAAAGAATGTAAAATTCTTCTAATTTCTACTATGTATTTGTGAGTCTTTTTACTTTGTTTTTGTTTTAAATCAAAATATAGAAAGAAACTCCATCTGGAATAAAATTTAAGACTGTTATTGTCTGGTATGGAGCCAAATGCAGCAAAGCACTGTTCTAAAAAAAAAAAAAAAAAAAGATTAAGTTTATATATGATTTCTATATGAATCTCTTATGGTAAACTTCTAAGTTTTAATTTATTTTATTAAAACATTTTATTCAAAAACATTTATAAAATAAAGAAATTTAACATGAAGTTTTACAGATAAATATTAAGCATATGGGACGAGGTTTTATTCTTGGATTGCTTCTTTAAAGTGACATATTTAAGACTTTGCATCAGTGTGAAGGATTTTTTGGAAGGGAAATGAGATAGGGAGACTAATCAGGAGGTTACAACAATAACAAAGAAAAGAAGTGATAAAAGGGTGGATTAATTTGGTTGTGGCTATATGAAAAAAATAGAATAAAGTTCCTGGTCAGAAACAATTTATAACAGGAATTCTTAATCTGACACACATTTGCAATAATTGGTTTCCTTTGTAATTCCATGTATTTGATTTTATGTAATCAAAAATATTATTTTGAAAAGTTCCTAGATTTCACCAAATGGACAACAGGTTAAGGAAGATTAAGAATTCTTGATCTAGTGAAAGGCTCTTACTATGCTAGGTAAACCTTGAGCAAAGAACTGATGAGACATGGACAAGAATAGCAGAGTTTTAAAAAAATGATTGAGTACCTACATAGAAGAGATCACAGACCCATCAAAATGGTAATTTAATGACAACACTGATAATTATAGGTCAATAACAACACTAATAAAGCATTTGCACATATTAACTAGTCATAGTATCACAAATTTAGGTCAAAATCAGAGATAATACAATGCAATATCTTAATTTTGATGATAAGGAAACTTGAGGCCCAATCACAAAGACAGTAACTGATATTAGTTATTTGAATCTAAATCTTTTGTTTCAAAATTCAGGGCCCCAATACAAAATTACTTCTTAAACCTTTACATATACTTTCCAATTCCACCCCTCTACCAAAACAAAAGCCTTCTCCAAAGTCAACTGCTAAACTAGAAGACCTTTCCTCAGTCTCAGACTTTGGTCAGAGGTCATTCTTGATTTCTTTGTACCTTTTGACTCTGCTGGCCATATTCTATTCCTGAATACTTGACATTTATTATATTTGCAATCATGAAAAATTTTTTCTGTATTAGCCATACTACAAAAACAAACAAAAAACTTAAAGAGAAATAAAGAAAATGAGGAAACCATACTTTAGTTTGCACTGAGAAGTCATCATTTCACTCTGGATACAATTAACATTGTTTCACCACGAGTTCTTGGAATTATCTAAAATCATTGTACTGATCAAACTAGCCAAGTCTCACAGTTGATCATCATCACAACATTTCTGTAATTATGCACAATGATCTCTTAAATCTTCTTACTTCATTTTGCATCAGTTCATATAGATGTTATAATTTTTTTTTCTGAAACCATCACCTTTGTCGTTTCTTATTGCACAACAATATTCCATCACAATCATAAAATGACAGGAAAAGATAATGATAAATGTTGGAGAGGATGTGGAAAAACAGGGACATTAATGCATTTCTAGTAGAGATGAGAGATGATCCAACTATTCTGGAGAGCAATTTGAACTATGTCCAAAAGGCTATCAAACTGCATACTGAGAGAGCCAATTGCATCCAGAAAGAGGACTATAGCGGCTGAATATGGATCACAACATAGTACGTTCACCTTTTTTGTTGTTGCTTGGTTGCTTTTTTTTTTTCTTTCTGATCCCCCCCCCCCATTTTGATCTGATTTTTCTTGTGCAGCAAGATAAATGTGGAGAGATGTACACGTTTAACCACATGTTTACTTGCTGTTTAGGGGAGGACGGTGAGGGGAAAGGAGGGAAAAAATTTGGAATACAAGGTTTTGCAAGGATGAATATTGAAAACTATCTTTGCATGTATTTTGAAAATAAAAGGCTGTTATAAAAAATTAAAAAACATAACTGTGCATACTCTTTGTTCTAGCAGTGCCATTACTGTCAATATTCCAAAGAGATCATAAAAGAGGGAAAAGAACCCACATGTGCAAAAATGTTTGTAGCAGCTCTTTTTAAAGTGGCTGGAACTGAAAATTGAGGCGATGACCATCACTTGGAGAATGACTGAATAAATTATGGCATATGAATGTAATGGAATATTATTGTCCTATAAGAAATGATGAGCAGACTGATTTCAGAACAGCCTGGAAAGAATTACATGAACTGAGTCAAGTGAGCAGAACCAGAAGAACACTGTATACTGTGACAATAGGATGATATGATGATCAATGGGGATGAACTTTACTCTTTTCAATAATGATATGATTTGAGACAATTCAATAGACTTGGGATAGAAAATGCCATCCACATGCAAAGAAATAACTCTGAAGACTGAATGTGGATCAAAGTATAATATTTTCACCTTTTATTTTCTTTTTTTAAGGTTTGTTTGTTTGCTTTTTCTTTCTTTTGATCCCATCCCCCAATGCTGGCCTGATTTTTCAAGTACAATATGAAAAAAATAGTAAAATATGTATTAAAAACTGCACATATTTAACTTATCTTAGATCACTTAATGTCTTGGGGAAGAGGGATGTAAGAGGGGGAGGGAGAAAAATTTGAAACACAAAATCTTACAAATAAAAATGTTTAAAATTATCTTTACATATATTTAGAAAAATAAAATACCAAGGAGGAGAAAACAATCATATGCCACAAATTATTCAACCATTCTTTAATGGATGAGCATCTCCCCAATTTCCAATTCTTTGCCACCACAAAAAAACTGCTATAAATATTATTGTTCTTATGGGTTCTTTTCCTTTTTCTCCGATCTCTTTGGGATACAAACCTAGTAGTGGTATTGCTGGGTCAAAGGGTATGCAGTTTTTTAGTTTTTTTTGGGCCTTGTTTTAAATTGTTCTGCAGAATGTTTGAACCAGATCACAACCCTCCCCCCCCAGACTATTAGTCTACCTACGACCCCCCAACCTCTCAGAAATTTGTCATTTTTGATAGGTGTGATTGGTACCTCAGAACTGTTTTAATTTGCATTTACGTCTAGTCAATAGCGATTTAGACCATTTTTCACATGATTTCAGCTTCTGAAAACTGTTCATATTTTTTGACCATTTATCAATGAGGGAATGACTCTTATTTGGCTCAGTTTTCTATTTATTTGAGAAATGAAGCCTTACTAAAAGGACTTTGCCTTTAAATTTTTTTTCTGACATTATTGTCTATGATACCTTTTAATAAAATGTAGTATTCATGGTTATTTCTTTTAATCAGGACTATTTTTTGCTTCACTTTGAAATTTGATTGCTTCCTCTGGCTTTTTTACTTCAAGTGAAGCATAAAAGATTCTGATCCAAATCTTTATTTTAACTCTGTGTGTGTTTTTCTATTTCAGGTGTGTCTCTTAGAAATCAGAATCTAACAATATGTTGTTTATATCTACTTTGCTATCCACTTCTATTTTATGGGTGAGCTCATACCAATCACATTCAATTATAATTACTGTATATTTCACTCTATTTTCTTTTGATTGTCTTTCTCTTTCTTTTATCCTGCTTGCTCAATCATTTCAATAGTATTCAATTCTTTATGACCTCATTTGGGGTTTTCTTGAAAGAAATTCTGAAGTGCTTTGCAATTTTCTTCTCTAGCTCATTTTACAAATAAGAAAAATGAGGGATACAAGGTTAAATGACTTGTCCAGGATCAAATACATACATGGTCAGGTCTGATTCCAGGCCTTAAGCTTTATGCACTGCACTAACTGGCCACCCCCTTTCCCCTTTTGAAATCTTGTACCTCCTCAAAAGTCATTTTTGCTGCTGACCACTGATTCCTTTGATATGCCCTTCCTTTTATCATCCTTTCCCTCTCTCCTCCATATCTTTTATCCTCTTTTCTTCCTATTTCCATAGGATATAGGATTGCTTTAGATATATTTCAATACCAAACTGAATGTCTGTGTGTGTGTGTGTGTGTGTGTGTGTGTGTGTTCTTCCCTGAGTAAAGATTAAACAAGATCACCTTGTTATTTCCCCTTGTACCATAAAAAGTTCTTCCTTATACACCTCTTTTATTTCCACATTCAATTTCTCCATCCCTCCTTCTCCTGGTGCATCAATGTTTCTTTTAAAGGGAGCATAACAATCAGCTCACACACACCAATATCCTTTGTCTACATACACTCCTATTGTCCTACTACTGTTAAAGTTCTAAAGAAATGATTACATATAGAAATGTCAACAGTTTAACTTTATTAAGTCCCTTATGATTACATTTTCATGTTCATCTTTTTGCTTTTCTTGAATCTTATGTTTGAATGTCAAATTTATTAATACAAATATTACTCCCATTTAACGGGTTAAATTATATAGATTATGGACACTCCCCTAACATATGCCATGTGGAATTTGAATCCAGGTCTCGTCTTAATCCAAAGTACTGTGCCTTCCACTAGACCATATTATTATTCATTAGAAGTTTCTTATACACCAAAATATCAGGGAGGAAGCACTGTTCCAAATCATAAATCTAATGACAAGCTTTATTATGCATGAATTTTCTGCAGAAAAAGTCTACAAGTTCTAAATTACTGTGCAATCAGAAATATGCTCAATGAAAGGGAAGCTGGAGTTAATTTAAAATGTAACCTTTATGTTACTTTCAGTCTGGAATTCTGCAGATAGGTTATAAATGATTTTATATATATATATATATATATATATATATATATATATATGAGTACCAAAATGTCTAACAAAAAAGGAACTCATTTAAGTAGCAAACACAGTAATGAGAAACATAGCTAGGAGTGAATTATTCAGCCTTGTAGATAAAATATATTTATCTACTTATCGGTCCATAGCTAAATCTCTATATGTCTTTTCCTTTTGTTTGGTAACTAGAAGTACCAGATGTGGGATCACAAAGACCCCAAATTGAGTCACTTCAAACAATTACCATCTATAAGAATGCACATAAATTATTTGATTTCTCTAAGTAGCAGCTTCCTCATATGTAAAATCGGGATAATAATACTGGTAGAACCTTTTCTCCTAGAGCTGTTCTGAGGCTCCAATGAGTGATTCTGATTCTATTGGACAACATGGAATGAAAAGTCATGAATATTACGCTCATTTCATACTAAATTTTCCTCTGCTTTTGAAATTATTTTTAACAAACATTCCTTGGGAATTTCCAAACAGCATCCGGTACCACAAGATATCAGCTAACTGAGCCCAATTTATGTCTCTTACATGTATCTGTAACACACAACTTTTATTCTGATAATTTTTATTTATATGTAAGCAATAATAATGTCTTAGATTTTATATCATTTTAAAAAGCTATGAAATTAAATTGCATATTATCTCACAAATAAATTATTTTCCTCCTAAATTAAAGAGATCCCTGATGTACAAATAGCCTATTCTTGTAAATATTTCATATAGATTTTTATACAGATAAAAATCTATTTGCAATTTTCATCAGCTAAGTTGTTTTTGTTTGCAATTTTAATCTCGTTAATATTTTAAAATGTTAATTCTTTCCCTTTTTGAGATATCCTAAAGAATTGATCCTTAAGCACTGAATCTAGTGTAGTCATCAAATCCAAATCCAAAAAATGCTGTCCCTGATTTCAACTTTTTAAATGATATTAATGCCACTTTGTTATCCCCATATACCGTGTACAGAATAGGTAAAATTCATTTGTGGTAACTCCTCTTGTTGTAGTTGATGAAAAGGGCTGCTCATTTCTTGAATATTTGTTTTTGGTTTTATCTATAAATATTCTTTGCACAATCTGGTTTAAGGAAATTACAAATCTATTTGCAAAATTCTCAAATGTTTTTCACCTACTTATTGGATAATAACATGTACTTTTCCATTGTCATTTTCTTTAATGTTTTGTAATTAAAAACTCTAAAAAATTTATCAAGTATCCAAAAACCCCCTCACCAAGTGCCAAAACTAACAGTAACAACATTTACAAAGTATCTACTATGTGCCAGCTCTTGTGTTAAGTACTTTATTCATTTATTTAACAAGCATGTTTTAAGTAGCAAAGTTGGGCCAGGTACAATGCCAAGCTCTGGAGATTCAAGATCAAAAAGGGAGTACTCTCTGCCAAGAAGTCCAAACTTTTTAGGAGTGAAATAAGACATATACAGGAAAGTAAAGAGAGTTTATATGAAGCAAAGTGATTTAAAGGAGTAGAAGCCACATAAAAGGAGAGGATGAAGATAAGTTCCCTGTAAGACATGTCACTTACATGGAGTTAGAAGAAAGCTACAGTTTCATAGACACAAAGATGGAAGACTGGAAAAATGGAATAAAAACAGCTTACAAAATGCTATGTACAACATGTAAAGGGGAGTGATGCCTAATATGAAAGGTCAGATGAAGCCAGATTGTGAACTGATTTTAAAGTAATTTGTATTTCATCTTATAAATGAAAGACTTTCAAATATTACACTGTCAAATTTGATCTTTAGTAATTGGGCAGAGAATAGAACAGAAAAACTATAACAGGGATTCTTAATTTGGAGTACAAAGATGAGGGATATGGAATAAAGGCCCAGGAATATTTTGTTTTGTTTAAATATTCTCATTTCAATATAACTGGTTTCCACTGTGATCCTATCAATTTTATCTCATATATTTTAAAAGCCTTATTCTGAGGACTTCATTGGCTTCACTTGACTACTAAAAAGGGTCTAAGAGACAAAAAAGGATTGGGAACCCTTGGACTAGAGACAATGAATGACCAATCATTAAGCAACTACAAAAGTCCAGATGATAAGAGAGTTCTGGGGGAAAAAGTTATATGAACAAAGGTAGACATCAGCTCCCACACACCTACTTTCAAAAACCTAAAAACTGCAACAGGCCAAATAATGATGAAGAAATACAATGAAAAACTACAGGGTGAGAATTCCTCTATCTTAGACAACTTCACCAAAAGTCAGCAAGAGACCTACAGGTAGTAGGAAAGGGGCTTGCCAGAAAAGCTAGTGCTTTCTAGGTAGTGATTGTATAAACCAGAACACATCTGCACAACTCAGATAAGACTGGCTAGAGAAAAGTGTAGCCTACAAAGGCTCTCTGGAGAAATCTCCAAAGAAGTCAGAAATCAGAAAAACAGTAAGAAATCCACAATAAAGACCCAGGAAGACACCAGGACTGGCAGCAGAGATTGATTCTCTGAAGTTTTCAGGTCCCTAACACTCTCTGACGTGAGATGTAAATAAGGATCATGAAGTTCTCTGGTCCTCAGAGCTCAAGGAGACCCAAGAGTAATAGACAGAAAGTTACCACAGGAATCTAGATGATATAGTATCAGTAGAATATTAACTATCCTACAGTAAAGTACAACAGGAAGCCCCTGTACAAGGGCCCAAATTCAAAAACTACAGCTGAAATGACTAAATTGAAGAAATTTCCCACTAACATAAAAAACTGTTAGAGAGGGGGAAGATTCTGGGAAGATGGCAGAATAGGTCAGAAAATTTCAAGCTCTCTCCAGATTTTCCCCCCACAAACAAAATTGTGCTTCAGGGCAATCACAGGCTGGCCAAAAAAAAAAAAAAAAAAAAATCCAGACTTGGGCCAGAGCAGGGGTCCTTCCAGGATAACCCAGAAAGAACACAGTAGTTTGTCTGGAGCCTCAGCCAAAAAAACTTTCACCTCTGGGGCAGTGTAGCAACTCCAGAAAGACTGAGGGAACCTTGGCTGCTTAGAAATGCCAGGCCAAGCTATGCTGCTGAGACCTGACCCTGAGTGAGAAGGGAACCAGCACACCCACTGAGTGCAGAGGCAGTGGGGCTGGCTGAAGGCATTTGCTCAAGGGTGGAGCTCTTGGTTTGAGATTCCTGGTCAAAGAGGAGAGCTGAAGTGAAGCTAGAGGCTCTATCCTCTCCTTTCCCCCCACGATTAAAGGTGCATACACTAACATTTCTCATTTAAAAAAATAATAATAATAATAAAAAAGCAGGTCAACAAGAAAGAACCCAATCATATAAACTTACTATGGGAATTAGGAAGACCAGGGTTCATCATCAGGAGGACAGTGAAGTAAAAACAAAAACAAAACAAACAAAAAAACAGCCTCTTTTGCCACAAATAGTAACATAAATTGGCTATTTGTCCAGGAAGAATCTATAGAAGAACTCAGAAAAGACTTAAAAATCAAGTGAGAGGGATCAAGAAAAAGTAAAAATAAAAACCATGTAAAAAAAAAAAAAAACAGGAAGATTATGAAAAAAAAGTTAACCAACTAGAAAAGGAGATAGTGTCTTAAAAAAAGAAAACAATTCTTTGAAAATTAGAATTGGGGAAGGGGAAGCCAGTAAAGCTATGAGACCAAAAGATAACAAAACAAAATATAAAGAATGAAAAAATAGGGGCAGCTAGGTGGCACAGAGGATAGAATCCTTGAAATCAGGAGGACCTCAGTTCAAATCCAGCCTCAGACTCTTAACACTTCTACTGTGTGACTCTA
The DNA here is from genome assembly GCA_023553655.1 of Myrmecobius fasciatus. NCBI lineage: Eukaryota > Metazoa > Chordata > Mammalia > Dasyuromorphia > Myrmecobiidae > Myrmecobius > Myrmecobius fasciatus. The sequence goes on from JAJPUD010001051.1 coordinate 21,380, forward strand.
GGCAAGTCACTCAACCCCACCTGCCTCAGCAAGAAAAAAAAAAAAAAAAAAGGAGCCCAGGGGGTGGGGGTGGGCAATGAAAAAATAGAACAAAGTGTTAAATGTCTTATAAGAAAAACAACAGATCTGGAGAAAAGATCAAGAAAAGAAAATATGAGAATAATTAGACTACCTGAAAGCTGTGACCAAAAAAAAGAACGTTAACCCACAATGCAAGAAATAATCCAAGAAAATTGTCCTGGAGTAATAGAACACAAGGGGAAATCAAGGATCACCACTTCAAAGATCTTTTGTGGAAAACACAAAGGAATATTATTGCCAAATTTCAAAAACCCCAGATCAAAGAGAAAATTTTACAAGAAATAAAAGAAAAATTCAAATGTGTTGGAATTACAATTAAAACTGGACAGGATTTATCAGCAGACAAGATAAAAGACCGCAGATCCTGGTACTGGCAGGTACAGGCAATCAAAATAACTACACCTGCAGTCAAAAACATCATATCCAGAAAAATTATACATATTTTTTTATTAATACTTTTTATTTGCAAAACATATGTATGGGTAATTCCTAAACATTAACCCTTACAAAGCTTTCTGTTAAAAATTTTTCCCCCCTACTCCCCACCCCTCCCCTAGATGGCAGGATATCCACTACATGATAATGATGTTAGAATACTTAAGAAATCGAATATATGTATAGTTATTGCATCATTTTTTGGGCAGGAGAAATCGTATGTACAAGAAAGAATACTCTGATAAAGGAAATCAATGCAAGCAAACCTCAATAGAGAACATGAAAATGTTATGTTGTGGTCCACATTTCACATCCCTCTCTCTGGGTGTATATGGCTCTCTTCACCGAACAACTGGAACTGGTTTGAAGCATTTCATTGTTGAAGAGAGTCGTGTCCATTAGAACTGATCCTCATATAGTATTGTTGTTGCCGTGTATAATGATCTCCTGGTTCTGCTCATTTCACTCAGCATCAGTTCATGCAAGTCTCTCCAGGCCTCTCTGAAATCGTCCTGCTGGTCGTTTCTTACAGAGCAATAATATTCCATAACATCCATATACCATAATTTGTTCAGCCACTCTCCAATTGATGGGCATCCATTCAGTTTCCAGTTTCTAGACACTACAAAAAGAGCTGCCACAAATATTCTTGCACATGTGGGGCCCTTTCCTTCTCTTATGATTTCTTTGGGATATAAGCCCAATAGAAACACTGCTGGGTCAAAGGTTATGCATAGTTTGATAACTTTTTGAGCATAGCTCCAAATTGCTCTCCAGAATGGCTGGATCCGTTCACAGGTCCACCAACAATGCATCAGTGTCCCAGTCTTCTCACATCCCCATCCAACATTCATCTTTATCTTTTCCTGTCATTTTAGCCAATCTGATAGGTGTGTAGTGGTACCTCAGAGTTGCTTAATTTGCATTTCTCTGATCAATAGTGATTTGGAGCACCTTTTCATATGATTATAAATAGTTTTAATTTCCTCATCTGAAAATTGTCTGTTCATATCCTTTGACCATTTCTCAATTGGAGAATGGCTTGAATTCTTATAAATATGAGACAATTCTCTATATATCTTAGAGATGAGACCTTTATCAGAACCCTTAAATGTAAAGATGATTTCCCAATTTGATGCTTCCCTCCTAATCTTGTCTGCATTAGTTTTGTTTCTACAGAAACTTTTTAACTTAATTTAATCAAAATTATCTATCTGGTGTTCAATTAAGAGTTCCAGATCTTCTTTGGACATAAATTTATTCCATCTCCACAGGTCTGAGAGGTAAACTATCCTATGTTCCTCTAATTTGGTTATAATATCACTCTTTATATCTAGATCATGAACCCATTTAGATCTTATCTTGGTGTGCGGTGTTAGGTATGGGTCAAGCCCTAATTTCTTCCACACTAGTTTCCAATTTTCCCAGCAGTTTTTGCTGAATTATACATTTTTTTTTTTTTAAAAATGGACATTCAATGAACTTGTAGATTGTCAGAACATTGAACTAAACATGAATTTAATAGAAGAGCCAATATCAAAGATTAATTCCATGGAACTCAAGATGGACAAATAGTTTATGTATTGTATATGGAAATGCACACCATATATTTAAGATTGACATCACTAATTAGGTAACTCAAAAAACAAAGATTGGGGCAGAGTTAAAGTAAAAACAGTAATTACATTATACAAATGAGGTACAGAGGAAGAATTGATAAAGAGGTATTAGAGGACGGAGAGAGGGTTCATCATTCTGAAACTTATTCATATCAGGAATGGGTTAAATAGGGAACACTACATGTATATACCATGGGTATAGCACCCTCCAAAATGTGTAAGGCAATTATGGGGGAGAGACTAGTATAAATTTGCTAGGGATAAAAAGGGAAGAAAAGAGTGAGGGAAAAAGACAAGAGAGGGATTCTTGGATGGGGCATGTTAATTAAAAGCAAGGCAAGTTAAGGAGCAGAAATAAAGCAGAAGATTTAACAGGGATAGGAAATAAGATATACACAAACACTATAACAAGGTTCAGGAGTACAATTTATTAGAAAAAAAAACTGGGGTAGTAATTGATCTAGGCAAAGTCAAACTTAAAAGATTCAATCAAGGGAAAATCTATATTATGTCAGCCATTTTATATTTTAGATGCATGTTTACAGATAAGTATGTGTATTTATTTATCTATATAAATATATCTGCTTAACAGTGCCTGCTTGGAGGAGGTGGGGAGATGAAAGGGGAAAAAAACAATACAGTAAAAAAAAAATGTGCAGGAGAGAATAAAAGAATAACCTATAAGGAAGCAAAGAAAAGCTGGACACTCATGAATATAATTTCTTCTATTATTATATATGCTTTCTTGAAATAGAAATTTGTTATATATTTTAGATCCTCCCTGATGTTCTGCTGAGCACATGATAAAGTTCTGTTCTGCTTTGTTTTTTTACTTTCCTTTTCTGTATTTTTTTCTTATTCTGCAACTAGTACAAGAAATAGTTTCTGAAAAATTATTGTAGATATAGAGATGCCCTAAAACCCAACCTAGGAGAAAGTATTATCATACAAATGGCAAGTAGAAATTCAAGAGGAAAAAAATAAAACAGACTATAAAAAACACATATGAAATAAAACAAGAAATTTTTTAAAAATGAAATACAAGCTTTGGAGAAAAAAAAATTAAAAGAATTATTTTTTCTTTGGTAAATCTTAACCAAGTAATTAACAGTTCCTGAAAATTAATTAAAACATTTAAAAACAGAATTGACCTAGAAAAGAAGGGAAAGAGAATTTAAAAACCACTTACTGAAAGCCATCATAAAAATATATATATAGCCTGGAAATATTTCAAAATATCGTAAAGAAAACTGGCCCCCAACAACTAAAATCACAGGGCAACACAAAGATAGAAACAATTCAGTGATGGCTTTAAAAAAAATCCAAAAGGAAAAGTTCTAATCAAAATCCAGAGTTTCTAGGTCAAAGAAAAAAATTACTAATAGCAACCAGAATGAAGAAGGTTAAGTACCAAGGAACCAGTCAAAATGACACAAAACCTGGCAGATGCTACTTAAAAATCTGAAGAGATCCTGGAATTCAAGATATCAAAAAGTAAACAAAGTAAGTTTACAACCAAGAAAAACTGAATAAAATTCTATAGGTGAAAATAGGGCCTTTATACATTTCTGAATATGATCACTGTGAGGATTTGTTTTGTTTGACTATGTTTATTTGATTTAAGGGTTTCTTTCCTGGCCCCCTCCCCTCTGCTTTTAATTTGTGTAAGGGGATGGAGGAGAGAAATTGGGGAATTAGTAATAAGTGATGTAAAAGAATAAACATAGAAAGATTAAAATATATTAAGAAGAAAAAAGGGGCAGCTAGGTGGCACAGTGGATAGAGCACTAGCCCTGAAGTCAGGCGGACCTGAGTTCAAATCTGGTCTCAGACATTTAACATTCCCTAGACCCTGGGCAAGTCACTTAACCTCAAATGCCTCAACAAAAAAGCAAAAAAAGAAAAAAGAATGAAGTTTAGATGGAAATACAAACATTGTGAAATTTATTGGAAATTGTAAACTTTCTTAATACACTTTTTTTGAAGGGAGGGAAAACAACTGGAGTAAAGTGACTTATCCAGGGTCATACAGCTAGTGCAAAGTGTCAAATGTCTGAGGTCACATTTGAACTCAGGTAGAAGACCTATCACTGAGCAACTTAATGGTCCCTAGATATTTTATATTTCGTACAGGCAAATGATATTGTTCTGCTATGTATATGAAAATACTCGTTTAGAAAATGGAAATTAAAAAAATAATAATAATTAAGGGCAGGTAAAAGTTGATGAGGACCTGAACTATGGCAGTAGTTATAGTGAGTGGAGTAGCCTGTAGATGCAAAAGATCCTTGTGGCTTTAGAATCCACAAGACTTTGTGACTAATTGGAAACGAGAGGTTAAGGACATTATAGATTGCTGGTGATGTTAGAAATGACTTTGGGAGAGAAATGAAATATTTCGATTTCAGAGATATCTACATAAAAGTGAAGGCTAACCTCAGGAGAATTGGAAAACTCAGAAATGAGAAAGTATAGAGAAGAAGAGATCAGTAATAAAGTCCTATGATACACTTATGCAAAAGGGATAGGACATGGATAATGATGCAAGCAAAGGGACAAAGAAAGGGCTGGACAAGGAGAGAAACAGTTTTTAAAAATTATACTAAACTAATGGGTCCTTTTTAAATCACATTTATTTTCAACAATTTTTTAAAAGAAATTTTAGAAGAAAATGTTTATCCTGTGATAATTCCACTCTACTATTTTACAAATTATATTACATCTTGATTCTTATAATCTATGGGTTAACTTATTTATAGAAAGTATTTTATATTACTAAGAAGAACAGAGAGAATCTAATTTCAGGAAATGATCTTAGAATATTAATTCAAAGAAGAATACACACACACACACATATGCATACACACATATATATGTATATACACAAACGCACAGTATACCTAGTCTTCCATAAGAAAATAAGTTTTAAAAGCAGCACTTCAAAAAATGTAAAGAGATTAATGCATGAAATAGTTGTTCCACAGTCCCTAAATTTAATTTGACAAGATTTCCCATTTAATATTACTCTGTATTAAAATACAGCATGTTTTAAAACTTGTATTACACTATTATTAAAATATCTTAGAATGGAATTTTGTATAAATTCCTTCTCGGTCTATTCTCATGAGGAATTAAAAATTAAATAGGAAATAAGTCAAAGCTGTAGGTCAAAATATGAGAAATGAAACTAAAAACTTGGATTAAAAATAGGAATATGTTGTTTAAGTTGGGAAGTGATGCAAATGTTCTAGAAAATAATTTGGAAGTATTCTGGAAGATACCATTGGCATAAATAAACTTAAAAAAAATAATATATTATTATACTATGAGTAATAATAATAATGATTTACATAATGCTTTAATGCTTCACAAAATTTAACTTATTTTGATTATCATAACAACTCTAGCGAGTAAGGGGCTATCATTATATCCATGTTACATATGAAGAAACTGATGAGAGAAAGATTCCAAAGATTCCAAAGATTCCACAGCTAAAAAATTATCTGAAGCAGGATTTGAACTCAGGTATTTCTGACTCCAATTCCTTCACTCTATCAAATGAGTCAAAGAGCTAGTTAAAAGAATCAAGATAGAAAAAGTAAAAAGAGATGAAAAATGAAATAGGAGGTTAAATTCTTTGATAGCAAGGACTACATACATCTAATTCTTAATATCTATCCATGAACAGTTGGCAAATCCTTTAGCATCTTAATAAAAATTATTAACACATTAGATATAAAAAGAAAATGACATGGCTATTTGTCTCTATTTTGCCATTCAATAAAAATATTTTTCTAACTGGGAAAATTTAAGATTTAATTTATGATGAAAATAGCTAAAAACTTTTTTGGTAAATTGCTCACAACTTTTCCTGTATAAAAAAATTTTAAAAAAAATTAAAAAAAAAAAACAACTTTTCAAAAATATAATGATAATTGATTATGACACGGAAGTGATGGTGAATTATCAAAGTCTATACCAAGTGAATATAAGTTCAGATCCTACAGAGCGAAAAACACATGAAATATGGGTCTGGAGATTCAAAATATTATCTCTTGTCAAAGTATGTGACAAAAAAGTTGGGAAAACTCAATTCCAGAAGGTTGATTACCAAGTCATAAATACTTTTGACCACAATAACTCACTAAACAAAAACTCACTAAAGAAATGAAGACAACTGTACCAAGCTTCAGAATACCACCGAGACTCCTCAATAAGATCTAAAATTTAGAATTTTAAAATTTAGCAATGTAGTTGGGAAAAAATAAGTTAATAAAGAATATATATTATCCTGTTTCATATGTCTGAGCAGCTCACACATGAGCACTATAGTATAAGCACTGCAGAAGGGCAATTACCTAGGAGTACAGGCAAATGGACTGAAAAATGCCTGTGAAACATCTAATCATTTTTTTTAAATTATGTTAAAAATTTTTACACCATCTGTAATCCTTCCCTCACTGTTCTTGAGAGTTATCCCATGTGACAACATTTTTTTTTTAAGGTCAAAGAGAGGGGAAAATTCAGTAAAACTGATTAATACACTGGAAAAAACACTGAAAATATATGCAGGGTTCACACTCAGTCTCCACAACCCTGACTGGGATAGAGATGCCTTTTCATATTCTTTTCAAAGTCCTGCTCTTTGTAATACTGTAACATTCACTTCCTTATTTTTCTCTTTGTGGTTCATCTTGTCATTTACATTGTTATAATCACTGTATATATCATACTGTTAATCCTGCTTCTCTGTATTATCTCATGATGTAGATCTTTCCATGTTTTTTGGTATGTACTAATGTTCTTACAGGACAGAACTATTTCAGTATGTTCATGTACCAAAATGTTATATAGACATTCCTGGACTGAGGGGTAGATACTTTGCTTCTAATTCTTTGCTACCATAAAAAGTGCTGATAGAAATATTTTGGCATTTCTTCTTGTCACTGACCTCTATGGTCAATGGGTTATAAGACTAACAGTGGGATCTCTGGATCAAATAGCATGGACATTTTTATCAATTTACTTGCATAATTCCAAGTTGTTTTCAAAATGGTTGTATCAATCCACACCTCCAACAACAGCATAAAAAGATTTGGCTTCATTCAACTATTGACCTTCTTAATTTGTGCAGGAGCCTTTCAGGTCCATGTAATGCAAGTTATCTTTTATTTTTTGTTGTTACCTCTAGTTTTATTTCTGTTACAGAAAACTTTTCTTCTCCATATCTGTGAGAGGTATGTGATCTATTTCACTGCCAAATTTTTAATAGTACGAGACTAATACTGAAGTCATGAGTTCATTTTGAATGAATTATGAAATATGGTGTAAGGTCTTAAGCTAAACCTAATTTCTGACAGACAGCTTTCCAGTTTTTCCATAAGTTTTTTTTTTTTTTAAATCAAAAAGCAAGTTCTTGCCTAAGTAGTTTATGTAGTCTAGTTTAGCAAGCAATGAACTATTGAGTCCCATTGTTTTTGTTCTTGCCTTATCCCTATTTTCTTTATTTCCCTTAATATCTTAGATCTTTAATTTTTCCAAGTAAATGTTATTATTTCGATGAGTCTTGAAAACTAGACCTTCAATAATTTGATTGGTATAGCATTATAACTGTAAATTAATTAATATTACTTTTATCACATTGATATGGTCCAGTCATTACTAATGATTATTCCTCCAGTTGTTTACATTAGTCTTCATTTCTTTAAATAACCCTTGTAATAAACTCTACACAAAGTACTTTATGCGCTTTTGGGAACTGATCCCTAAATATTTTAAGTATTTTGCAGTTATTTAACAAATGAGATGATATTCGCAAAGTGCTTAGCACAGAATGGCTACTAAATATTTTTTCTTTTCTCCTTTTCCTCTCTGCCTTTACTTGAAGTGGAAGTTTTCTTATGGTTTTCTATGTGATCATGTGATCAGCAACATGGATCATTTTATTCAAACCTACCGTTATTGCCTTTACTTCTCATTTTATTGCTAAAACAACACTGCCAGAAATATATCAAAAAAGAGACAAGAGTGAGCATATTTATTTTACTATTGTATTTATTAAGATCCTAATGTATCTATTAAATATAATATTGGTTTTTCTTTTTGCATATTCCATCTGTGATATTCCTATACTTTGTAGGGTTGTTAGCAAAAATCAGTGTTGTTCTTAGTCAAAGGTTTTGGTTTTTTTCCCTTTGTCTACTGAAATCATGGTTTTAAGCTTTTAATATAATAAATTGTGTTGACTGTTTTCCTAATGTCAAATTATCCTTTAATTTCTGGTATAAATCTAGCTTGCTCATAGTGAATGATTTCTTGAATAAATCACTTGAATAAAAGTCGGATAAAAAATATATTTAACATTTTTGAATGGATATGCAGTAACGATATTACTCAATAGTTCTCTTTCTGCACTTTATCTTTCTCTCATTAAGGTAGTAGGATATATTAGACTTATGAAAGGAATCTGATATGGTGCTTTCTTCCTCAAATTTGGTAATAATATGTACAGAATTTATTAATGCTAATTGTTCTTTAATATTTTAACAAAAATCTTCTGTGAATTCTGGAATTCTGAATCCTGAATTCTGGAATCCCTTTGCTAGTCCTTTAAAACCAGCTCTCTCTTTTTCTTCTGAGATTATAATACTTTAGATTTCTATTTGGCTATTTTTATTTTATGTTTTTGAAGGTATTCCTCTTATTTTAAGTTTGAATAGCTAGGTATACAAGGAGATAAGAGTTCCAGGCTGAGACAGGAAGACATCGTCCTGAATTCAAATCCAGGTTCATTTATTTAACCAGCTAAGTGACATTGGGCAAGCCCCTGATTGTCTCAGCTGAGCTAGGGAAGGAAATAGTAAACCACTTCAGTATCTCTGCCAAAAAATAACCAAATAGGGGGCATGAAAAGTTGGCTAGGACTGAAATGACTGGACAACAACTACAAAAGAAATTAAATGTTGTTAATAAAGCCTTCCTGTTTCCTCTGCTTTTGAGGTAATTACACTTTTCTTGTTTACAGTTTTTTTTAATTTGTTTTTTTATGCTCGTTTTTAATTATATTGCCTAAATGTCTATCAGTTTTATTAGTGCTTCTGGAAAAAAAAAAAAACAACTAGTTTTAAGTTTATATATTGCATTTCACACTCTATGTTCTTCAGCAGATTGCTTTTAGAAGATGTCCTAAAATCTTTTGCCTCTGGTTTCTCCAACAATTTGTTGAATCAATATCATCCATTTTGCTTATATATTAGATTTCTCCAAAACTGAGAAAAGGATATTATAATTTTCTGCCACTGTTGAATTACTATCTATATGCTCTTACAATTAATCTAATCTTTCCTTCATATAAATTTAAATGTTAAGGCTTTTGGAGAATATGAATTTAGTAAGAAAATTGGTTCCATGGTTTCTTTCAGTAAAATCTTTTCCTCATTCATATTTTTTCATGTTGAAAATTTGTTTTTTTTTCTTTGCCTACTGAACGCAACTAATGCTTTTTCAAATTTACCTAAATTAAAAGTAAATTAAAATTTGTTCAAGTATCTAATTTTTATCCTAAGTATGGCTATTTTTTTCTTTTCTTTTCTTTCTTTCTTTTTTGCTGAGGCAATTGGGGTTAAGTGACTTGCCCAGGATCACACAGTTAGTAAGTGTTAAGTGTCTGAGATCAGATTTGAACTCAGGTCTTTCTGACTTCAGGACTGGTGCTCTATCCACTGCACCATCTAGCTGCCCCAAGTATGCCTATTTTTAAAAAAACTGTTGCGACAAAGTAACAAATTATTCATTCATCACTCTTCTTGGTTTTACTGGATTGGTCAGTCTATTCATATTAAAATGAGTTAACTTTTTCAATTTCCCTCCATTTGTTTCTAATAATGTTTTATTCCTGAATTATTATTTTTTCCCTTTTTACTGTGTAAAAACAGTAATTCGTCTTCCTAGTTATTTTAGATTAACAAGCTTCAAGGTCATTTCTATTCCAAAAGATTTTCTTCCCTTAAGATTCCCCTTAAACCTCCTTTTCCCTAGTTCTACAATTTTTCATAACTTAATTTCATTTTTTCTCTCAATTAAGTAGTCAAGTAAAATTTCCTCTTTCTTCCCCTTCATTGTCTTCCGTTATTTCATTTTCTGTTCCTTTTTTTTTTAAGGATTTCTTTACTTCATTCTTTTCATTATTTGCCATCTTTGCCTATTCCAGACTTTGCTTCTTTCATCCCTAATGTTTGTTTATTCTTTTAGTCCCTTAAGCTACCAATTTTTAGTTTCCTTTACTAAAAAATTTATTTCCTTATAGATTCTTCTCACTATGCCCTTCCTGCCCCCAGTGTTTCAATGTTAGCAACAATTCATACATGTAAGAGAAATTAGAAATATTGATCCACATTGCCCCATGATGACTCTGCCTATATACAACTAATGTACTTTCTTTATTCATGATCACTCTTTTCCCACTTGCCAAAAACTCTTCCAGTCTTCCGAGTGTCCACCTTCTCTCATGAGTCTCAAATTTTTCTTTTCTTGAGAAATGAAAAATGGTGTATCTAAGTACCATATAATTATAGCCATTATAAGATTTAATCTACCATTAGAGAGTCTTTCTCTTCTCCTATGAGAATATTCCTCACTGGATCAACCTCACAACAGTGAAAATAGATTTCCTATTTTACATCTATTTCAAGCCTTCTTTTTTCCTTCACAGATTATTCTCCTATAGACAAGTTATTCTCTTATTCACTTCTTCTTCCAGAGTGACTAAAGTTGTTATTTTTTCTTTACTCTTTAACACTGAGTTGTTTAGACTATTTAAGGGCACATATTCTCCTGTATCTTCTTTCTCCTCTTCTCTTTGATGTACACTGCCACTCTGCAATTTAAACCTACCAAAAAGATTGATTCACCTGTAGGTGGAGTTTTGTGAGATTTGGTCCAAAGGTTTCAGGCTATTCTTCCATCATCACTGCTCTTTTACTTTTGTTTCATCCTTGTCTCTGCATCTCTTAAGCTCAGCTTTTGGGATTTTGTTGTTGTTTATCCCATAAGTGCACCTCTTTTTGAGATACTTCCCTGTTTTAAACCAGGATAATTATTTTCATTACTTGTTCCTTCCTTGGTTACATTTCAGTTGTCAGGAAAAAGTGTTTGCAAGGCAAATAATCTCATAACTAATTTTCTTTGTACAAAGGCTTCAAAGACCTCTTTATTGAGTATCCATCATTTGTCATTAATGTTAACAGCTCAGGTTTGCAGAATAGGTCACCTTGTGCCTCAAGAAGAGCATCTTGAGCTCTTCTGCTCACTGGAACATATTATGCCATTACCTCCTGTGGTTCCTGGTGGATACAGAACAGTCCTGGGTTATTCAAATTTCTTTTCCTTTGTATTTAATGGTCTTTCTCCAAGTTGCTAGCAGAATGTATTGTCTATCATTGAAATTGCTCAATTTTATCACTATGTGTCTTATTGCAGCATAAGGTTTTGTTTTGTTTGATTTTCTGGAGGTTATCTGTCGCTTCTTTGGGTTGATCCTTTTTTGTGTATTGAGAAGTTCTGAACAGTTTCCTTGTATTATGGTATTAAGGGATTTTTTTTTTTTTTTTTGACTAACCACGTTCTTCTGGGAAGGCTATAATTCTTCAATTCTTTCTTTTGAGCTTATTCTCTGCAAAATTAATATATTTTGCTTTTATAGATTTTTTTTTCTTTTAATGTTATTCTTTTTAGGTTCTCTTCCTCTAGACCATTCCTTACTTCTGTTTATTTAACATTCTCAATTGGTTGTCCTTTTTTTTTGGGGGGGGAGGGTTGTTGCTTTAGTGAGGTTGGCCACTTCTGAGTGAAATTTTCCTATTTTGCCAATTACTTTTCTATACAACTCATAAACTGTTTTTAAAATTTTTCTTTCTTTCAGATCACTTAGGAACATCATGCTGTGGTTCCATGCTGTCTTGGGAATTTATAGGATCTTTTTCTTCATCTGATATTGATTAAATTATCTCTACACTGCAATATTGATTCATTTTTAGATGTTAGCTCATTTAAATGATATAGAAGAAATATTTCATTTTGTTACATTAATATCTTTATTGGCAGTTCATTTTCTTACATTCAAGTCTTTGAGTTTTTTTCCTGGATGTTTGGTTATTCAAGTGTTTTGAAAGAATTGCCAGACATCCAGTATCTTGCCACTGGACTCTGATGACTCTGGAGGAGAGAATAAGGCTGGTGACTCTGCCTGATTTAAATCCAATTCATTTGCAGTCAAGACCTCATTCTCTTGTTGTTTTTGATTCTCTTTGAGAACTAAGGACAAACAACAATCTGTGGAAAAGAGGGGTGGCAATTGCCGCTTTCTCCCCAGGGACCCATTAGGCCAGTTACATTTGGGTACTGCTGTTATTTCCTCCTCTTGTCCCTCTGTCCATATGCGAAGTCATACCTTTACATGTGGGGTGCTCTGTCCAAAGAAATATAAATTCTGACCACTTATACTTTGCAGGGTATCCTGGGGTTGAGGACTAGATTTTTTTTTCTCCCCTACTTATTGATTCTCTCCCCATCTCCAGCCCCCCCAAAATTGGGACAATTAACGCTTTTGTTTCATGCAGTTTTCATTTATGATTTCTTTAAATATAGCTCTGGAACACCAGCTTTGACAAAAGCCCATTGGAATTCACATGAAACTATTTTACTATGCCTTTAAAACAAAATCATTCTGGTTCTCACTACTTGGCTAATAATACGCCCTAGCTCAAGCTTTACTTGTTCATTGTTTGGTTAATAGTTCAGGGTTAAGTGTAAATAGCAACTGTTTCTGTTCTGACCAAAACCTTTCAGACTGATTATTTTGTTAAAGCCAACTAGACCATCTTTTCCCTCAAATTTCACTTACCTTTAACTAATGAATGGATGCTGCCTCAGACAAACTGAGACCCGGCAAAGATTTGAGCTTAAAAAGGCCAAGATCTCCCACTCCATCTGAGGCCATTACTAGTTATCCCAATCCATGTCTTGCCATTTGACTCAGATGACTTGAGAAAAGAGTGAGACTGAAGACCTTGAACAGTTCTGCCTCATTTAAATCCAATTAATTTGCAAATTGAGATATCACTTTCTTTTTGTCGTTTATTCTTATTAAAATCAAACTACAATGAAATAGTAACAATCCTATAATCCTCTCTTATTCCCTATTTGATTCCTTCCCTTTCTTTGGATGGAATTTTTCTTATGGGTAAATCTTTAAATCTGTCTTGGTCTCCTTGCAGATTAGGAAATTAAAATCTCCCTAAACATAATCTGTCACATGTAATTTCTGAAGGGACAGAACTGGCCATAGATAGAAGCAAGTCTTCTTTGCTTCAGGCCTATTGGAGACAAACAGATGCTGGTATACTGCCTCATTCCCCTCTGTTCTCAATTCTCTGTTAAAGAGTGTCTCTCTGAAATCTTTAGTTTATCTTAGTGAACAGAACATGAAAAAACTTGGGCTTATTTTGGTTCATGCTTTCTGATGCTACTATTATAGATTTTTGCCACTTATTTACATGCTTCTCTTGCATGCTTATGTTCTTCAATGTTTTAGCCCCTTAGATTTACCTTGATTCCTTTCCCCCTTTCTTATCTTTCTACCTTTAATTCATTTCAATAAATATTTATGAAGTACCTGTTATGTGAAAAATGTATTAGATAAAGAGTGAGTGAGATATAGTCTGAACTAGTTAATGGTCTTGTCTTCATGGCTTTACAAGTTGGTAGGAATATAAAACAGATATAATTATAATACATAGAGTACAAGACAAGTGCTAATTAGAAGTACAAAAGCACTATGAGATCTAAGAAGGAAAATGCTGATCCCAAAAGGGCAGAAGTGTGATAACAACTGGCTCTCTAAGGTAGAAAAATAGACACACACCTTTCTTCTCTCCCTCCCTGATCTTCCTCCCTCTCTCCCTTTCTCTCTCTCCCCATTTTAAAATTTAATCTGCATTATTAACATTTTCTCCATCATTATTTAAAGTTCAGACAATCAGCCAAGCAATAAATTGAGCCCTAATTTGTATCATTTACTGATTTGCAAGGTATAAATTCTCACATCAAAACCAACAATCAGCAAAGCTAGTCTGAGTAAGCTTTAGCACACTACTGTGAAAGGATCATGATTGTTTTTATAAAAATTGTAGTAATGAAATTAAGATGAAAGAATAAAGAACAATTCAACAAGAAAGACATAACTTTATAAGCAAAGGGAAATCAATAAGGAAAGGCATACAGGAGTAAAAGATTAGCAAGCAAGGGCAGAGTTTATAAGAACAGCTTAGGTAAAGCTTGGAATGCATCATGTAGAGCAATAGGAGATAAAAAGTAAATTTGAAAGTTAGGCAATGGTAGTGAGCAGAACTAGGAGATATTGTACATAGCAACAGCAAGATTATACATTGATCAATTCGGATGGATGTGGCTCTTTTCCAAAGAGAGATGATTCAGGTAATTTCAATGGTCTTGCGATAGAGAAAGCCATCTGCACCCAGAGAGAGGAGTAGGAACTAAGGGTGCATGACACATAGTATTTTCACTTTTTTTGGTTGTTGTTTATTTTTTGTTTTCTTTCTCATTTTCTCTCTTTTTGATCTAATTTTTCTTGTGTAGCATGATAATTGCAGAAATATGTGTAGAAGAATTGCACATGTTTAATATATATTGGATTAACTGCTGTCTAGGAGAGAGAGTAGGGAAAAGGGAGGGAGAACAAATTTGGAACACAAGATTTTTCAAGGGTGAATATTAAAAACTAACTTTGCATATGTTTTGAAAATAAAAGGTTATTATTTAAAAAATAAAAACCCTTCAACAATTTTATCTTAATTAATTGGCCAAAATAAGAGCATATACTGAAGGTGGTGGCAGTGGAAAGAGAAAGGAAAAGGAAGCTATAATAGATAATTGCAGCAATAAAATCATCAGTACTTGGGAAATGGCTATAGAAACTAGAAAAAGAAGTTAAAATTTAATGTCAAGTACTAGAGATTGGCTGAATAAAGTCTAATACAGATACTATTACCTATGATAGTAATAATAATATAGATAGTAATACAGAAGCTACTCCCTTGGCCATCATAACTAAAGTCTAGGAACTAAATTAATCAGTCCTTGGTCTTCTACTTGCAACTGAAAATAAATGTTTTTATCTGTTTTATAGTAATTCACACACACACACACAAAATATTTAAATAGAAGAAAAGTGAATATCATAATCTTAATGATTGATCAAATCCCAAATTTTTAAATATAAGGACTCTGCAATATGAGGGATTAAAAAAGTTATTGAGAAAACAAAAGTCATTTAACTAATGAATTTTTCTTGGTTTTGGATGGTCTACAGGAAGAAGAAATTCACAATGAAAAGCAAAGATGATGTGAAAATAAAACTTTTTTAGGAAATATGCCCTTGGGATTTCATTTGAGGTCATCTTCATTATGAATTCAATAATGCAAATCTACAGCTAGTCTGCAAGGCTTAGAGATTTGTCTGGTGAACTATGAGGTTAAGTGGCTTGCACACAGTTACATGGTTGTATGTATCAAAGGCAAGATGTAAGGCCAGATCTTCCCTGCAATGAAGGTGCTCATATACACCAAGTCAAGCTGCTCCTCAGAAATTATTAGACACATTCTAAAAAGTCCTCTATTTTAAAGCCTCTAAAAGAATTTTGGCAAATATGCAAAATTTATTTCTAATGTATTAAAATACTGGCTTAATTATGATTTTGAATAAAAATATATAATTTGTTACTTTTCAAGGTGTCATTCGGGATATTACAAAACTCACATTTTGATAAAAAACAAATTTATGAGTTTATTCCTAATAACCAAGAAAATTAAAATAATTCTAAAGACATGCTTTATACCATATACTTTTAAATATACTAAAATATTTAACATATTTCAACAAAATTGTGAAATTACCAAGGTGGGAACTTCTTGTAATAGTGTAGCTCCCAAACTATCTGTAAACTCATCCTAAGCAACTGTGTCCATGATGTCAGGTAAACAAAACAATTACATGAAGTCTATCCAAAATACAGATATTCTACCTTTATGATCACTTGATACTACATGAAAAAACAAAACCAAACAAACAAACAAAAAAAAAAACCAATGACACATAGAAACTATTCCACAGTATTAATAAAGAATCATTTACCATTTTCCTAAGTTTATGACCCTGATTCTTATATGCCTTTCCAAAAAGAAATATGGCTATGAAAAATTTATAAATCATGAAGTAGATTTATTCTTAAGGAATATTTGGGTATGTTAGTACACTGAAATGACAAATCTGTTTAAAAAATGATAAGCAGTTCAAGTAAAAAAAAGAACTAGCCAGGAACAGAAAAAACCTGGAGGTTTCTTACTAAACTCTAGAATTCTTGGCATATGATATTCCAAAAGACAAAGATTATAGGGTTTATAACCAAGAATAACTTATCTGACACAAAGCTAAATACAATCCCACAGAAGAAGGGATGAGGGAGGAGGGGTAGCAATGAATTTTTATTGAAATGGAGGATTTTTAAGTATCCCTGATTTAGAAGAGAGAAAGAAAAGAAAAAGAAAGAAAGAAAAAGAAAACCAGAGCTAAAACATAAAGACTGCACAATACAGCCCCAGACTGGCGGAGATGACAAAAGAGAAAAATGACAAATTTTGGAAGGTCTATAGGAAAAGATATACTGCTACAATGCTGGCAGAGCCGTGATTTGGTTCATTCATTCTAGAAAACAATTTGGAACTACAGCAAACTGTGCTCACTCTTTGACCCAACTATATAACCACTGAGCTCATATTACAAAGAAATCAAAGAAAGGGGAAAGGTACATACAGAATATTTATAGCAGTTCTTTACTGATAGTGGCCAAAAGTTGAGAACAAAGTGGATATCCTCCTGTTAGGAAATTACTGAACAAATTATGATATATGAATATAAGGGAATGTTACAGCATCATAAAACATGAAAAATCATAATTCAAAAGAAGCTATGAGAAGACACCTCCTCTCTTCCCCAAGCCTTATCCCATTGCAGGAGTAGGAGTTCAAGAGTATGATACACGTTCCTAATTTCAGGCTTTTTTTTTTGGGGGGGGGGTGGAATATTGATAAATTTTGCTGTTTTTTTTTCTCCTTTCTTTTTTTTGCCTTTAAAAAAGATTTATTATATGTGAGGATCCTGGGAGAGAAGGATACTGGAAGAAATGATAAAGATGTAAAAATGCCAAAAGCCATCAAATAAAAACTTGTTTTAAAAAGAGAAATAAAGAAATTTTTCAGAATTTCAGAATAAAATGGGTAGATCTTATATACTGATGCAAACTGAAGTAAGCAGAAATTGATAAACAATTTATACAATGATAAGACTGCAGAGAAAAACAACTTTGAAAGACTTTAGAATTCTGATCAATGCAGTATTAAACCATAGGTCCAAAAAAAAAAAAAAGAGGATGAAAGCCCTTCACCTTTTGAGAGATGATGAATTTAAAAAAAAAAAAAAAAAAACAAACACATTTTCAGACTTGGTTAATGTAGGAATTTGTTTTGTTGATACTATGTAGCTACATATTATGGAATTTTTTTTTCATTTTTTTAAATTGTTCAATATTAGGGGTAGAAATAAGACCTTAATTTTTTTTTAGAAAAGTATTACTTGAAAAGGGGAAGGGAAAAGAATTCTGGTTACCATGGGATAAATAATTAAATGAGCAGAGCAAGGTGAATAATATATACAAATTACCTACTTCTTGCCAGAGGAAATGAATACAAGAGACAGTCAAATAAGGCTTTATTAGGCACCTTCTATGTATCAGCTACTGTGCTAAGGATCTAAAGAAAGGCAAAGGATAGCCAGGCAAGACCTAGATGAAGATCTAACAAAATTAAAATGGATGGTGTGATTTAAAAAATGGGAGAAAAAAAGGAGAACAGTGCCATGGTAACCTAGAGAGAAGAGGGAGGGTATCAAAAAACAAGAGGGTGTTTCAAGTTAAAGGCTATCCTTCTTGAGGTCAAGAAAATCAAAAGTTAAGTGGCTTGCTAAAATTTGCAAAGAGAGCATAAGAATCAGGATTCAACCCATATCTTCTAAATCCGTATCTATTATTCTTTTTGTTGACCAATCCTAGGAGGCCCATCAACTTAATATTAACCATGCAAAGGAACTTCTCCAGTCAGACAAGTATCAAGTGGACATAACATGACAGTAAAGAAGGCAGCACTCTTTCCCCTGGTCTACTGACTCCTTCCTCACCTTTAAATGAAGAAGTTTTTAGAAAATCTTAAAGTTGTTTAGGGTTCTATGTCCTGAGAGGAAAGAAACCATAGTTTCAGGAGGCAGATATAAGGGGGGAGGAGAAGAAGAGGGGGGAGAGAGAAGTTTTTAAAGCAGCTCAAGTCTCTCTTAGAACAATACTCCTCTTTCTCTTTCCACTTCATTTCTCTACACCACCAGAACCCTGTGGCCCTACAGCCTTACTGAGCATAGGGGCCCATCCCATAAAAAAAGTCCAAGATTCAGAACAGCCTATTTTCCCACAATTAAAACTCCAACTCTGTTAACATTACTAATCTTAACTAAATTAATTTACCCTTCTTTGAGTAATTTTCACTTTTAGAGTGTAAGGCAGTTAGATGGCACAATGGATAAAGTCCTAAGTGTGGAGCAAGAAAGCCCTGAATTCCCAACTTGTCATGTAATCTTGAGCAAGAAACTCAATCTCCATTGGCCTCAGTCACTTATCTCTAAAACAGGAATGTACTTCACATGGTTGTCAGGATTAAATGAGTAAACATATTATTGTTAACAGGGAGGAATGTCTAATTGTAAGGATTTCTATAATCCAGTCAAGCTAAAATAGTAAAGGGGAGAATATTTTTAAGTAGGGAGCCAATATTTCTTAGGCTACTTCTATCTTACTAGGAAGATGATTCTCAGCTTCCATTCTTCTAAATTTTTCTTGTTCTTCACAACTTCACAACCCATTTGGGTTCTCTCAATATTTCCAATGGTTCCATAGGTAGAGGGAATTAACCATGTGAGTAAGGACCTATCTATATATTTAAACCAACTTTTTAAACCAACTTTTCACTTCCTATTATCCAATTTGCAATAAAAACAATTTTCCACAGTGGAATTAGATGGTCCTATAAAGGCAGAGTAACCCATGGCCTAGCACTCTAAGCCCTGGGTTTATACAGACTACATTCCCATTAAAAGACTTCTCAAAAATCATTCTGGCTTGCTTTGCTCCCATTCAAGGGTTTTCTGGGAATATCAGAATACAGTTAGCCTTTATAGAAAACCCAGATCATTTACCTTAACAAAAATTTAGAATTACAAAATGGCCTCACTATAGTTTGGAAATAGTTGATACAATTCTTCCCTCTCTACTGTCTTTTAATCCCCTCACCTCTACACTTTCACAGTTCTTCCTATGGTTTGGATACCCCTGGAAGAAGAGAAGAATTTGAGGTTACAAGAGATTTACTTTCTCATGATCAGTTCAGTTCCACCTTCACTTCTGGGATATTATAGTATTACAAAGTCCACTGCCGCTTTGCAGCATTACTATGCCTTTAGCTCCAAGGACACTTCCTTACATTTCCTTTTCTCTTAAGTTGAGATGCAACCTGCCACTGTCTTTCACATGTCAAAGGGTCAAAGCATAATGGCATTTTTTTCTTCTAGAAGGTTAAGATCTGAAACTCTCAACAGTTCTAGAAGAGAAGTATTAAATACACAGTGCAGGCCACAGTCCTGAGTACTACCCACACCAGAGTAAAATGTCAACAGAAATATTTAACAAAATAAAAATGCAGTAAAACATAGATAATATTACATTTTAAAATTAGGCCAACATGTAGTTGGCAGAGATCTTTATGTATATATTAGTGTATCAGCAGGGTCTTTCACCACTCTACCAAAGAATTGGCACATTCTTGGGAAATGTGTTCAAAAACAAATGGGTGGTTATGTGGGTAAGAGTCCTACTACTAATTCTCAATGCCTGCCATTACCCTTTGCTTAGGAAGATGTACAGACTTCTTTCTCACTCTTACTGCTTTTAACTCTGTCCTTTTTTTAGCTCTACCCTAGTTATCATTTTTTAATTTACTGCCTCATTCTAGGCAAATATCTGTCAGAAGCAAACACACAAATAAGTGGCTCTTCTGATATTAGTCTGATCCAATCCAATTCAATCTACCCCCAATACAGTGAATCACTCAGGATGGTTTAAAACATCCATTTCCTGGGGATGTTCTCACCTTTAAAGGATGCTTAATCTGAGTTCTTCATACATGGTGCAAGTCTCAAATAGTGGTTTCACCTCTTTAACCTCATCAAGTTAATAAGACTCTATGGGAGAAAAGCTTTGAGATCAGAATCAACAATGGACTGACTGTATGCCTATCTTTCAAAAAAGCAGCTTAGCTAACTCTGGAGAACATCTTCATCATGCTGGCCACAACAACTCCCATCTAAACTCTACAAAAATTTATGGGGTTTCTAGCTGTCTTGCTGAATAATTCACATTTGGTTCTTCTCCTATACTAAGGAAAGAATAAGAAATATCTCATATGTTTCATTAAAAAAGTTTTAGAAGTTGATTCACAATAATAACAATCATGAATTTTTATATAATACAAATTAAAACAAATATAACTTAGAAAATGAGGCTAGATATGTAACTCAATATCTCAGTGGATATAGCACTGGGCCTTGAGTCAGGAAGATCTAAGTTCAAATCTAGCCTCAAATAATTATTAGCTATGACCTCAGTGAGTCACTTAATCTATTATTTGTCTTAGTCTACTGAAGAAGGAAATAGCAAACCATTCTGCAGTCTTTGCCAAGAAAAACCCAATGGATACTATGGGACCTTAAGACTTGGACATGAATAAACAATCACAAGAATTTAGAAAATGCTAACCAGCAGAATAAACATAAAAATTTAATATGGTTGGGTTTTTTTTATGATTTATAGTCTGAATTAATTTGATTTTTAGCTAATTAACAAACTGTATTCTTTTATTTGTAAATTCAGTGTTTTCTCTTCTCTTTGTACATAACCAAAGTCTGAAGTCATTTTCTGTAGAAACTTTTCCTGGTCCAATTGTATTCTTTTACCTTCTCTGCTAAAGGAATTCAATAACCACAAGTCCTAGCACTCAAATACACTGCTATTAAAAGTAAGTTAGGGGGGCAGCTAGGTAGCGCAGTGGATAGAGCACCAGCCCTGAAGTCAGGAGGACCTGAGTTCAAATCTAGTCTCAGACACTTAACATTCCCTAGCTGTGTGACCCTGGGCAAGTCACTTAACCCCAATTGCCTCAGCAAAAAAGCAAAAACAAAAACAAACAAAAAAAAGTAAGTTAGAGGCTGATATGTTCCTTTGCAGAGGTAATAATTTTATTTATTAATAAGTTCATTTGCATGATATTTTATTAATAAAATGCAATATAATTTCTGATACAGTTCATTGAACCAGTATTTACAATAACACCTTACCCAAACAGATTTTAACTGTGACTAAAGTTTGGTAGAGTAAAAAGAAATTTGTCAATACTATCCTAAGACTTTCAAACGTGGGAGCAAATACATTCAAAATAATTAATGAAATCTGTGACACCCATCATTATAATATTGGACACATGGAAAAATAGTTGACAATGAATAAGTATGAAACATAAGGAACATATTTTAGTCACACAAAAAACTTGTGCTTTAGCATTTTTATTTTTTAAGGCAAGAATTACATGAATGGTGTAATGAAATCTTGAAAAATACTGACAGAAGTTTATCATGGTTTTCCCCACTGAAGCCAAAGGATTATATAATGACAGAGTTATAGATTTAGAGGCAGAAGGCATAACAACTGAAACTAACAATTCCAACACCTTATTCCTTTTAGAGATGAGAAAGCTGAAGAGAAAAGATATGTAACTTATCTAGTCATAGAATAGGTAAATACTTGAGGCAAAATTTGAACTCAAATCATCCAAGTCCAGTGCTATCTACTGCATCATGAAGTTACTAAATGAGATGATCTTTGTAAAGTACTTAGTGCAGTACTTGACATATAACAGATACTTTATAAATGCTTAACTCCCTCTCTCTTCCCTTTATGACATTAGGTTCCCAAATGCCATGCCACTAGGGCACAAATTTCAGTAGGTTATACCAAGAAAGAAAGATTTAAAGAGCAGAACTGGCTATAGACTATGTCCAAGGACAAAGCTAGTTAACTTTAGAGAGATGTTTCCAGAAAGTATGGATACAAAAATGATTATGTTTGTAAGCCACAAGAACTCAGAAAATCTCTCCTGATAACTTATAATCTGTATTTTTAAAGAGTATACCCACAGAAATAAAATCATGAATCTTTAAAATATTTTGCTTCGAAAAGTTGCTCCAAATCACTATTGATCAGAGAAATGCAAATTAAGACAACTCTGAGATACCACTACACACCTGTCAGATTGGCTAAAATGACAGGAAAAGATAACGATGAATGTTGGAGGGGATGTGGGAAAACTGGGACACTGATACATTATTGGTGGAACTGTGAACAGATCCAACCATTCTGGAGAGCAACTTGGAACTATGCCCAAAAAGTTGTCAAACTGTGCATACCCTTTGACCCAGCAGTGTTTCTACTGGGCCTATATCCCAAAGAGATCTTAGAGGAGGGAAAGGGCCCCACATGTGCAAGAATGTTTGTGGCGGCCCTTTTTGTGGTGGCTAGAAACTGGAAACTGAAGGGATGCCCATTAATTGGAGAGCGGCTGAATAAATTATGGTATATGAATGTTATGGAATATTATTGCTCTGTAAGAAACGACCAGCAGGACGATTTCAGAGAGGCCTGGAGAGACTTGCATGAACTGATGCTGAGTGAAACGAGCAGAACCAGGTGATCATCATACACAGCAACAACAGTATTACAGGATGATCAATTCTGATGGACATGGCTCTCTGAAACAAAGAATTGTCTCAAACCAGTTCCAATTGTTCACTGAAGAAAACCATATACACCCAGAGAGAGGGAAATGAAATATGGACCACAATGTAACATTTTCATGATCTCTACTGACATTTGTTTGCATTGTGTTGCCTTTCTCTGATTCTTTTTTTTTTCTTGTAGATAGGATTTTTCTTGCATAACTTCTCAAACATTCCAACATTATTAGCATGTAGTGGACTTCCTGCCATCTAGGGGAGGGGAGGGGACTGGGGGTAAAATTTGTAATGGAAAGCTTTGTAAAGATCAATGTTGGGGAACTACCCATACATATGTTATACAAATAAAAAGCTTTAATAAAAAAAATATTTTGCTTCACCTAATAAGATATAATTATGTAATAAATAATATAATTACAAACTCTAAATAGAAACAGATTTGATGTGTATCAGTGGTTTAATTAAATTAATCTTATATTGAAAACACTGAATCTCTTTTTAAATCAATCGTATAACATTTTTCCAGTAAGATTTTTATCTTTTGAGTTTATTTGAAAGAGTATAAGCTACACTCTAAATTTCAACCTAGGAACAGCTATTCTCATTCATTTTAACAATAAGAATTTAGTTAAGGACTCATAATTCATGAAATGTTAAAAGTACAAAGACAAAATGAAGATCAGCTACTTATACCTGAAGGAATTTACATTCTTTTTATAAACGTTTTTATAATTATATATCACAAGTGAAA